>APFE030616741.1:157349-190218 GCA_000404065.3 Pinus taeda | reverse complement strand
TATTATTTTTGTATTATTTTTATTAGTTCTTATTATTTATTATTATTATTAAGGGAGGGATGTTACATACTTATTCTTCTTAGGTCTCGGTGTTCGTGGTGATTTAGGGACCTTAGCGATTATTCCGACGCTCTCTGGGGCTTCCACTTCTGCAATTTCCTATGTGGCTTCCTCGGCTGTCACTAATCATGTGTCCATGGATTCTTTGGGTGCTAACACAACACTACTCGACAGTTCCTTCAGTGTCTCGAGTAGTTCGTCATACAACGAATTTGCTTTCAGAGTCTCGAATAAGTCTTGGTTCATGAATACTTAAGCACACAACAACTCAGTTCTCAAATTTCCAAGTGTTGTTTGTTGGACAACCACTTGTAATTTATAGCGATTTTTGAATTTGAATTCGACTGTTCCCCCCACATTCGGTCCATTAATGCGAGATTGGCGGTAGATTTCCAAGAATCTAGCCCATAAAGTTTGCCTTAAATGCCTACCACCCACTCCATTTTGCCTTAAACCAACCATCAAATCGTGAATAGTGACTTTAACGATCACTTTCTGGCAGACCTGCATGCTAGCTCAGCTATCTTTGTGTTGTTGTGGACCCTTTGACACTTTGCTACTGCGCACAGTCCTGACATCGGGCAGTTCCTGGGTAGAGTAGTTTATAGTCCCGCACCTCCTTTTAGCTTCCTGGAGCACTAAGACTGTGCCACTTCCATATAGTCACATTGCCAGTGTATGGCTTCAAGCGACTGCCATTCACCTTTCCTAGGAAGGGTTCTCCATTTAACTTGACTAGTTGTACCGCACCTCCGTCGCTAATCTCCTTAATAATATACGGCCCTAACCAGTGCATCCTGAACTTTCCAGGGAATTTATCAAACTTGCTATCATAAAATAGAACCATATTTTTAACCTTGAATGTGCACAAATTGATGTGTCAGTCGTGCCATGCCTTTTCACGCTACTTTTGGACCTGCTGGTGAAATCTAGCCAAATGTCATTCTTCTTGAAGATCACCCAACTACATGAGCCTCTCCTCCAGGGCTTCACGATCCGTCATACTTGTGAGCACTGCTATGCGCAGACTAAGCACAATGTATTCCATAGGCATTATGGCTTCCACTCCATAGACAAGCCTAAAAGGTGTCTGCCCCATCAGTTTCTTACATGTCATTTGATAAGCCCATAACGCTGCAGGTATGCATAGGCACCAATCACTTCGATGCACATTTCATACCCTGGTCAACGTGTTTTCAAGCACTTTGTTGAATGCCTCCACTATCTCGTTAGCTTGTGGGTGATAAGGTGTGCTCTTTTGGTGATACACCTAAAATTCCTCCATTACTACGTTGATCATCTCATTCAAGAAGTGTGTATCGCGATTGATCATCAAGATCTTCAGACATCCAAATCATGTCAGTACATGTTCAAATAGAAACTTCACGGTAGTCACACCCCTGAAATCCTTCATCAGCTGCACTTCTTCCCAACGAGTCAAATACTCCATCGCAGTGATAATATACCTTGCGCTTCTCTTTCCTTGAAGTTTAATGGGTCCTACAAAATATATTGCCCACTTTTCGAAAGGTTGCAACACAATTGTAGATTCAAAGGCATTTCATCCCTCCACGATGTCCTGCATGTTCTATGACATACATCACATGCCTTGCAATATTCTTTTGAGTCTTGATGAAGGGTTGGCCGCCACAACTCAACACGTAGAATCTTTTGCATGGTTGCTCTTCCTGCATAATCTCCTCTCACGGCACCCACATGAGCATCCACGATGATGTTGCTTTGTTCAAACTCACATACACACCTTCACAATATTTCATCTTTCCCCATCTTATATAGATGCCCAACAATGATAGAGAAGTCTGCCGCGTGCACCACTAATTCCTTCTTTTGCTACACAGAGTATCCTTCTAGCACAGTTCTAGTTGTTAGAAAGTGTATTCTATCTTCGAAATGTCCAACTGCTACCTGTACAACAAAGAGATGTGTGTCAGGTAATCCTTCCTCCAAACTAGTAGATTCCTCCCCTACCTCGATGCGCGATAGGTGATCTGGTCCCGCGTTTAATCATCCAGGCTTTACAACAACTTTAAATTCATACTCTTAGAACAATAAAATCCATCTGCAAATTCCCCGCCCCCAACACAGGCTTATTGACCAGGTACTTTAGCACGAAGTGATTTGTATACATCTTAAAGTGGCCTCCTAGCAAGTAGTGTTGGTACTTCTGGAGTGCATAAACCATAGCTAGCCCCTCATGCTTAGTGGTGGAATAATTCTTCTCTACTTTGGATAACCTTCAGCTTACGAATGCGATAGGGTGATCCAAGCCTTCTCCGCCATCCTGTGTTATTACTGCCCCCAGCGCTATACACGACCCATCGACATATACACGGAACTCTTTCTTCTAGTTCGGGAAGACTAGAATTGGCGCAGTAACCATCTTTTCTTTCAATATATCTAGTCTTTTCTTACAATCATTGTTCTAGCAGAACATGACATCCTTCTTTAAAAACAATTCCATTGGCATGGTGATGCGGGCATAGCGTTTGATAAAATTTTTGTAATACCCCGTATGTCCCAGAGTAGTGTGCAGCTATTTCACACTTCTCGGCATTTCCAAGTTCAGGATCACCGCGATCTTCGTGGGGTCTACCATCAACCCTTCTTTGCAAACCACATGCCCCAATAGGGTCCCAAAAGGAATGAGAAATAGACACTGCTTGAGGTTGAGCGTGATTTGGCAACAGAACCATTTGTTGGCTTGTAGGGGCATGAGCCAGGTTCAGCGTTAGTTAGCCAAACAAATCCCTACACTACTGGCCCTTTCGGCATTAGCCCGCAGAGTGCGGACTGAAGTCTCATCTGAAGCAGTATGGGGGGATGCTGGAACCAAGTTTCACACCCTTGAGATGGTATGATGTCGGTTATTTCCAACTATTCCTACCTTCACGTAGGTTGCTTCGTGCTCTGTTCTACCCTTCAGTATCTTCGCGAAGTGTTACAATCAGCTTGTGAACAACCCTAACTAGGGGCTAAAGTCCTTTCGCGCTACTAGGGCAGTGAACTGTGATATTTCCCAAACTAGGCTAAGTATATTACTTATCTTATTATCAGATCTTAGTTAGCTTTGCATAAATAGATATTATTACTCGCTTTCACTTAACCAATACAATTATACACATTTGCGCATCATATAAGAATTAGAAGTGAAATTCATACCCTATATAATAGATGCATAAAGAGGAACTAAGATGAAAAATTTATAGGAAACTTCTCTTTATTAATACTTCCAAATGATTACAGACTTGACTCACCCTGCACACTCAGCTGCAGGGGTCCGTGCACTCAGCTACGAACTACTAGGCCTCTGTGCACCCAACTGCAAAGCCTCTACCTACGCTACAACCCAAAACTTAGAGTTACACTTCAGAGCTATCTCGCATACATCTTCATTGATTTTTCATATTGTATTTTCCTATCTACTTAGAGCTTCGCTCTATTTATACAATCCCATGGTCTGCGGACCATGGGTAAATATTCTACAACCGACATTACATTATCAAAATAAGGGCGAAAAACCCTATGAATCTTTAACAACTACGCACTCCGCACCCACAAATGCAGAGTCCTTACATTGGAATTACAAAATTGGACCAAAATCTGGGCTCTAAGCCCCAGAACTACCCTTGGGGGATCCCGTGCCCAATAATTAATCACTATTTAGTTATTATTCCTTGTTAAGTTTGACTAAATCCTCTAGGAATACTTAAACACATCATTATTTTTTTATTATTCCCTAACCACATTCCTTGAGATGAAAAATAAATCATTTATTTATTTATTATTTATAAATAAAATTATTTAACCAAATTAAATAATTTTTCCCTCCAGCCAAATATAATAAAATATTCCAAATGGTTAATTCTAGAATCTGGTTAATAATATTTTATTATTTTCAATTATTCAAGAATAACCTAATATTTTTTTATTAATTGTAGGGTTTTACATCCATTCTTCACTTTGGATCATTTTCATTGTTGCACTCACTATTGTAACTTTGATTATAATCATTGTCGCTCACCATTTGTCTTTTTCATTTTGAGTTCCCATTGAGCTCAAACATTCTATTTGCTGGGTTTACACATTGTAGAGGAGAGAGACTCTATAGAGATAAAGACATTGAGGATAGCCAAGAAAGCAGCCCACCGAGGGGGACTGGTAAAATTATTTGTTCCCTTCACTGGTGTCATCTAATAAAATATATTCTATATATCCGGTTTCCATGGGATTATTGGAGTTATTTGTGCTTATTTTCTTATTCCATTTATTTGTTTAACTATTTCTTTTGCATAGGTAAGGAATTTGGTAGGTTTTTTTTATTATCATTTGTTATAGATCCACATTTTTTTACAGTCATTCTTACTGTTAGGGTTTTTTGTCATCCATAGTCTTAAGTGGTTTCTTTTCATACACCTTCAATAAGAAAACACTCCAGTAGATGGCAACTCCACTGCATTTTTAATTCTGATTCAGAAACCTGGGTGACCTTCAATTTTTAGATTAGTGTTTTTCCTTTTTCAATATCTTAATGTTGTTTACTAGCATTATAACCCTAGATCAATCAAATTTCTAACTTCTGCAATTTTTCTGGTTATTTTCAAAGGTCACAGGAACCAGCTGCGATAGATAAGACAATTTTTTCAGCAACTTGCTGCGTGAGAACTGAGTATAAATCACACTTTTATGCCCCAAAACCTACGATCTGGATGTCCAAAACACACTTTTTGGCCCAAAAATTGTGATATCCCCTGAATTAGGTTAGTACCTACAACTTCAGGGTTTCTGGGAAATTTTTGATCTTTTCTGGGTTTTGCCAAGAGCAGTCTGCTAGGTTGGTTGACCACTGTCTTAGCACACTTAGGCCTTCATCTACTCTATTTCGCTTTTCGAAATGGAATTTATCCCCTTAGGGCTTCTAGTACGCTTCCTCCTTTATTGTAGGAGTTTAGCTAAGTAAGAAGTGTAAGTTTTTGTAGAGCTTTCAGCCATATTTTCTAGATTTCTACCTTCCTTTTTCAGATGTTCAAAGATAGGTTGTTTCCATCCAAATTTCCCTCTTGAACCCTATTTGGTCATTTTCCTTAGGGTGCCATTGTTTTCCCTGATTTTCACACCCATCTCCCTATCTTTTGCAATGATTTTCCTCACTGGTTTTTTGTTATTGGTGCACCACTTTCCAGTAGCATAGTGTCATTTGATCCCAGTCACACCGATGCTTAGATCTCTTGGCCTTTTTTGTGTGTTTTTAATTGATTTCCACCAACCACCAGAGTGTTTGCAAACCCATTTTGGGTGGCGTTTAGATAGTTGATTACTTTCAGTTCATTTATAGTATTTCAACAAACTTTTTCTTTTTTCAAACATGATTTGGTATTAATTAACAAACACACTTTCACACACTTTCACACCTTAAGTGAAGGGTGCTTGGTTTACACTGCCAAGCCAAGACTTAACTAAATTAATTTTTGTCCCCAAAATAGAGATAGAGACATTTTGTTTATCTCCCTTCACCATTTCCATGTCACTTGTGTCTTGTAACCATTGCACCACCAAGGTGTCTGTCATGGAGGATCCTAGGTCTTCATCCTCAGTTCCCACTTGGATGTATTACTCCTCCCTAGAGGGTTCACGTTAGTCATCCCCCGAGTCCCCATACCGACTCTTATTCTTGTTCATCTAATTCTTCATTTGATTTTGAGCCTCCTTCACTACATATTGTCACCATGTTAGGACCCACTACAGGTGCAGGAAACCAACCCGGTGGTGGCTCTAGTTGTATCTCGGTAGTCACATCTAGCGGAACCATTACAGGAATTGTTTTGGCAACCCCTTTGCTCCCTTTCATGGCTGGGTTAGGTCTCCCATATTATAGCCAATTGATTAAAGACCCCATACAAAACGATACTAGTTGGTTAGCTATGTCGATAAAGCTTCCCTCAGATATTCTCAAGTTTGAGGGCAATTCTGAAGAGGACCCAACAAATCACCTTTGTTCCTTCCATATGTGGTGTTCGTCTAATTCCATCACTAATGACTCCATTTGTCTTCAGTTGTTCCAATGCAAACTCATTGGAGATGCTCCTAGGTAGTATATGGACCAGCCCTCCGCATCTCATTCCACTTTTGCGATGCTTGATAAAGCATTCCTTTCATATTTGCAGTTACCTCTTCGATATGACGTTGGTATGAAGCTCTTAACCACACTTTGTCAATCCTCTGCCACCCGTCTTTCCGACCATGTCCAGGAATGGCGTAGAAGGAGGAGCATGTGTTGTGATCCTTCCTTCGAAGACTATGTCTACCTCAATTGGTTTCTTAGGAATCTTTTAGCACCCATTTCAAAATATGTCACATCTCACTTTCCTCAGATAGAGGAAGAGGCTCTCTAGACTGCTCTAAGATATGACTTGATTTACGCTCAATCTGGTTATGTCTATGCTGTTATACTAGATCTCCCTCATCCTAGTTTTTCTAATATGCTGGGGGCATATCACGTCACTGAAGGTATAATTGGATCTATTTCACATCCTTTGGCGTAGACTCAGTACCCTATTGTTACCATCTCAGCCAAGCCATCCGGATCCACCCCTCTAGGATGTCCTCCTTTTGTGGGTGCCTCTCCTTTGTTCCCACCAAGAACTATTCCTCCAGGCATAAACCATCCAGGAGCTATTCCACTAGGACATTACCCTACCTGACAGATACCTTTCATGTTTCCTCTTCCTGGAATATTTTTTTCCCCTGTCATGGCTTCGTTAAATCTCCCTATATGAATTTGGAGATCCCAATCTAGTACCTCGATCCCCTAGCGAACACTCCGCTTTGTTAGCTCAGACCATATCATGCTTTGACACTGGTTCAATTGGTTCCTATAATGCCTTCCGCTGCTCCAGTTCCACCAAAACCTCAACAGGAGGTCACTCCTGTTGCGAAAGCATCGAGACAAGGGGGCAAATCCAAGAAGAAGGAACCTAAGGAAAAGGCTCCCCAAGAACCTCCAGCTCCTAAGTCTTTAAAGTCAACACCTCCATGCACTTTGTGTGAGGTTGTTAGGCATGCCACCAATAACTGTTCTGAACTTCCTCATCTCAAACCTTTGGTTCATGAAGCATTTCCTGAGTCTGATATCCTTGAGGTCCATGTTACCTTACCGGATTTATCCAAAATACTTAAAATGTTGCACGAAAATCACCCTTATTCCTTGTGAAATCATTATGGTCACTATTCCCATTGTTTCCCTCGTCTCGACGAATTTTGTGATTGCCTCAATGTGCTTCGCAACTTTGAGGCCACTCGTAGTGGATCATCTACTCCTCTACCTATGGATTGTGGTACCACTAGTACACCAGAATAGTGGGACTCTAGTCCCATGATCGTTATCCCTCCCCCTAATGTCGATATGACAGACTCCATGGTCCATATCCTTTACCCATCGTCATCCTTGAGATCTTCACAGGAAAACCTCTCTAAGGTTCCCGCACATGCTTTGGTCAAACCTCCCTCATCAGAAACTCAGGTCTCAACATTGGTAGATCTTCCATCTACCGTCTCTTCATCTACCACTCCAGAGGTTGTGTATGTGAACCTTCTTTCTTAGGATGATGCACCAGGTAGTTATGCTGCATCATGTAGTCTCTTTTCCTCCAGTCGTCCCATCTTCCATTCTGATGTCGACATCATGGAAGCCATGACTACCCCTGATTACCCATGGGATGATATGTACCACAGTGCATACTTCCTTCCACATTTGCAAACCACGAAGTTTTACTCCCATCTCACTCGTGATGATCAACGACATATCCAATACCAGACCCCTAGCTATCTTATGATGTTGGATGTCTGTATGGTGTGTTTCCGTCAATTCCACTTCCTTAATGTGAATTAGGAGGTCAAATCATATTATAGTGGCTTCTCATCGCATGTTTACCCTGGCTGGCCAGTTCCTTGCGTAGATGTGCGAGGAGGGTGTTACAAAGTCCCCTACAATGAGCACCTAGAAATTTTTATATGTTTTATACACTGCACATTGGGAAGAATGTAACAGAGACCTTATGGTGAATCTTAGATGGAGGAAAGATAAAGAAAGATTTGTCAAGATTTTTAATGACATTAAGGAGGGCAATTATGGATTGTAAAGTGAGACTCATTCAAATAGTGATGGAGATGGCCAAAATATAAGCACCCTTCTGTGATTATTGATAGAGAAGAAAAGGAAGGATTTTAAAGAGGTTAATGAAAAAATTAAATTCCTAATTGGATTTTCTTCACAAACAAAGAATATCCTAACAAAGAAACATGAATTAGTTGGGGTAAAAATTCATGATTAGCTTATTTTCATTAAAGTAATTATTTTGGTATATATATTTATACATTGGAGAAAAAAATTCTTAATTAGTGTTTTTTTTCTCCTAACTTGGGGATAAATAATGATTGATCATTTTCTTTGTTACAGTATGTTCTACCTCTATCTCTCCTAGGTAACTTTGGCAACAATGTCAAACAAGTTATATATGATCTTGGAAAATACTTGAGGTAAGTGGAGATTTATGTGCAAAGTGTAATTTGTTCAATAAATTGTTGTACAACTTATATTTTTCTGCATGTGGTTTACTTGTAATCATGTGTTATATACTTTTTTGTTGAAACATGTGATTTTCTTGCTTCATTTGTAGATAATTTTCATGTAAAGAAATCTATAAAGAAGATATAAAGTATTGGAGGAAACAAATTCCTCGACTAATGTGTGAAATGAAAAAGTATCTAACTCCGACATTTTTCAATGCACAAGAAGAATACCTCATACACCAAGTCGAGGAGATTGATAAGTGGGGACCTATACACACAAGATCAATGTGGATGGTTGAGAGGCACTTGAAATCACTAAAGGCTTTCGTCAAACAAAGAGCACGTCTTGAGGGCTCTATGGTAGAAGGATAAGTGGTATATCAAACCATGGTTTATATTCGTCAATATAGTTTTGTAGTAGGAAAAAGTATTAATGTATTGGATTGCATTGGGAGCACCTATTAGGGAAAGGTAGAATGACGAAAGTGAGATGTAAGTAGATAGTGGAGATTTATAGTAAATTAGAATTTTTTTGTTTTTATGTATATCGTACTTATTTAATTTTTAATCTTCTTGCATAATCCATTATTATGAAGGTATAACATGGAAACTAATTATATATGTAGGTTTTAACTCTGTATAGAAATTACTTGCATATGAATTATAAAACACAGAAAATAAACAATGCGAGAGCATAACACATAAAACACATATACACAGAGATTTTCCTCTGGATCCCAAAACTGGAACTACCAGCTTGATTTTTCATTATGTTCCTTTCAATGTTACAATACATATTTATACATGCCAAAGCATCCAATACCACGGACCGAAAACCATCGCATCCAAAACCATGGACCGAAAACCATAGTGTCCAAAACCATGTGCGAAAATCATGCACAAAACCATAGGTAGGTATGCCCAACCTAGCATAGGGTCCAAAACAAAAATTTTCTAGGCCGCTGCCCTAGACCCCATAGAGTGGGGTTACCTGCACCCCTCAAACCCCCTGTGACTCCCATTGTTATGCAATCGACGCAACAAAGGGGGGGCTCCACCCCCCTTCTAACCCCCTGATTAACTACGTGGGCTAGTCGTGGAAAGAATATAACACAACCCAACATTCTCCCACTTGTTGTTTTCTTTCGACAAGGGGCCACAAGAGAGCTTAGTCATTTATCTAGCCTTGCAATGCCCATTGTTTCTCTACACCAAGAAAACTTCTCAGAGCTCATAGATTTTGTTAATGCATCTGCAGTATTCTTCAAAGTGTCCACTTTACCAGCAACACCTTTTTGTCTTCTATCATATCCCTCACAAAGTGATACTGAACACCAATGTGCTTTGTCTTTGAATGTTATGCAAGGTTCTTTGCTAAGAAAATTGCACTTTGGCTGTCACAGTCTATCCTTATATCTCCCTGTACTAACCCCATACTTGAACAAAATATCTGCAACCGAACAAATTCCTTGCTTTCATGAGTGGCTGCCATGTATTCAACCTCTGTAGTTGATAATGCCACTATAGATTGTTTCTTACTCAACCAACTGACTGCACCTCCAAATAGGTTAAGCACATACCCACTTGTAGATCTTCTCTGATCCAGATCTCCAGCCCAATCTGCATCAATAAAGCCACAAATATCCAACACTTTGTCCAATCCTGGTCTTCCTTGGTAGCACAAACCATAATCACTAATGCCATGTAAATACCTGAAAACCCGCTTCAATGTTGTCCAGTGCTCCTTCCATGGTTTTGACATAAACCTACTCAATACTCCCACTGCATATGCAATTTCTTGTCTAGTATAGACCATTGCATACATCAAGCTACCGACAACACTTGCATATGGAACACGGGACATGTCCTCTTCCTCTTCTTGTGTCTTGGGACACTGTTCAACAGATAACCTTACACCTATAGGAATAGGAACCTTCACCGGTTTACTATCCTACATATTAAACCTCTACAGTATTGTCTTGACATACTTCCTTTGATTTAACCAGAGCTTCCTCTTTTCCTAGACTCCTTTAATTTCCATGCCCAAAATATAGTTTCTAGCACCAAGATCTTTCAAGTCAAATTTGGAGGACAATTGGTTTTTCAAATCATGGATAATTTCTTTTTCATTTCCAACCAACAACATATCATCCACATACAAGACCAGATAAATAACATGGTCACCAATTAATTTAAAATACACACAGTGATCTGCTTTGCTTATGGTGAAGCCAAGTCCCCCTATAAATGTATCAAATTTCTGATACCACATCCTTGGTGACTGTTTTAACCCATACAGAGAGTTCTTTAACTTGCATAACAGTTCTTTCTTACCCTTCACCACAAAGCCTTCAAGTTGCTTCATGTAGATCTCCTCTTCTAGATCCTCTTGAAGAAATGTTGTCTCACATCCATCTGTTCTACCTCAAAATCAAAAATAGTAGCAACAGATAAAAGTAATCTAATAGAAGTTGCCTTGGAAATAGGAGAAAAAATATCACCAAAATCAATTCCCGACACCTGGGAATAACCTTTTTCTACCAACCGAGCTTTGTATTTCTCCACCTTTCCTTTTGCATTTGTCTTCTTCTTGAACACCCATTTGTTTCCAACGGGTTTCCTTTTAGCTGACAACTCCACTAGATCCCAAGCCTCATTTTTTTTCGAAGATGCCATTTCATCAACCATGGCCTCTTTCCAGAGTTTTCCATCCTCTGAATCTACTGCTTCCTTCACAGTTCCGGGATCATCATCAGTAATAGATAAAGAAAAATTTGAACAGAAAGTAGATGGACTATACCTTTCTGGCTACCTTCTTTCTCGAACCGATCTTCTCACACCCGGAGTTTGTGGCTCTTCATCTTCTGATTCCTCCTCTGCTATAGAGTCTGATTCTTCCTCCTTTAGCTCAAACTCTCACATCTCAGGTTCATTTGGTTGGACTTCATGTTTAATAACATCTTTTACCTCTTTGAGCACCACATCTCGGTTGTACACAACCTTCCTTGTTACTGGGTTCCAAAGCTTATAACCCTTTAAACCATCCTTATACCCAATAAAGATTCCACTTTTCAGATTTACTATCCAACTTGGTTCGTTTCTCCTTTGGAACATGTACATATGCATCACATCCAAATACCCTCAGATGTGAAAGAGAGGGTTTATTATTGGTCCATATCTCTTGTGGAGTCTTATCCTCCAACGGTGATAAAGGTGATCTATTGACTAGGTAACATGTTGTCTCCACCGCCTCTACCCATAATTCTTGTCCTAACCCGACACCACTGAGCATGCTTCTTGCCCTTTCCATCAATGTCATGTTCATTCCTTCTGCAACTCCATTTTTCTAAGGTGTATATGGAGTAGTCTTCTGCCATGCTCTACCACACTTCTTACAGAATTATTCAAATTACTTACTACAAAACTCTCGACCATTATCTGTCCTCAGCACCTTTATCTTTTTCTTTGTCTAGTTTTTCATCAGAGCCTTAAATTCTTTAAACCTGTCAAAGACTTCAGATTTCGTCTGAAGGAAATATATCCATGTATTCCTTGAGAAGTCATCTATAAATGATACATAGTACATAGAATTACCCAGTGATGGAACCTTCACAGGTCCAAACACATCATTGTGCACAAACTCTAATATCTATTTCGCCCTCTTACCACTATAGGGGAAACTCACTCGATTCTGCTTCCCATATACACAATTTTCATAGAAATCAAAATCCAGAGAGTTATTACTCATACCTTCTACCATACCTTTACCATGAAGTATTCGAAGGCCCTTCTCTCCAATATGTCCAAGCCTTTGATGCCACAACATGGTATTCTCTCCAGAAACCACTAGATTTTCTGCTCCACTTTTAGGAACCATAGAACCGTTGTACCCATCAACAACATTGCTACCTTGAAGCTTGTACATAGCTCCAATTCGAGCTCTCCGTATCAATACCAATACCCCCCCAACCATCTTGTAAGTATCCTTCTCGAACATTGTTTTTACACCTGCATCATTGAACTTGACTACATAAATCAAATTTCTGGCTAATGCAGGAATATGCAAAACACCCGAAAGTGTCCTAACCCTTCCACCTTGCAACTTCAACTTTACTTTTCCGTGACCAATGATTCTAGCCTTCCTCTCATCTCCCAAGAAGACATCACCACCATCATATTTCTCATACTCGTAGAACCACTCTCTATGGGGGGTTAAGTGAAAGGATGCACCCGAGTCAATCAACCATTCCTCATGATCTACATGTGCACTTGAAGAATCCAAGTACACATCCCCACCTTCATTTGAGGTGGGTTTCGCCTCTGTAGAAGGCGCATCATCAGATCCATTTCCTTTATCAGGAGCTTTAGATTTACAGTACCTTTCTAGTGTCCTTCCTTTCCGCATTTCCAGCACACCACCTTTACAGGTTTTCCTAGAGATTTAGATCTCCCTCTAGATTTAGACCTCCCACTCGATGACGTATTTTTGTTTCTGTTCTAGGACTGTCCTCATACAGATAAGGCATCACCATTCTAGCTCTCCATATTTTTATGTCTCGTCTCCTTCGTCAGCAAGGATGAGACTATTTCATCAAACTGCAAGGCAGTTGCATTGCTACCTATTGCAATAACCAGACTATCCCACAAATCTGGTAGAGAACACAACAAACTGATGCACTTATCTTCATCTGAAATTTAATATCAACATACGATAACTAAATTACTACAGTATTAAACACATTTAGATGCTCTGTCACTGAGTCTCCATCTTTCATCCTCAGGTTATACAACTTTTTGTGTAGGAACAATTTATTCACTAGAGACTTAAATTGGTACGAAGTCCCTAACTTGTCCCACAAAGCCTTCATCGTAGCTTCCCCTGATAGATTCATCAATACTGAATCTAAGACACACAATCGCATTATGATTTTTACCTTCCGATCTAACTTCTTCCATTCTTCATCAGACACTCCCATTGGTTTAGTACCTGGATCTACCACGATCCACTGGTCTTTGTCCACCAACAGATCCTCCATATTGAATTTCCACAACTCAAAACATTGACCATGAAATTTCTCGATCTCTATCTTTCCATTGCTCGCCATCTTCTCTCACCACCAGAATCGATCTCGCAAATCTCCCATTGAACAGGGTATACCATAGGCCCGAGCGAAACCCCTCAGCAATAAAGGCGTCCCCTTGAAGCCAAAACTGCTCTGATACCAAATGTAGGTTTTAACCCCATATAGATATTACCTTCATACAAATTCTAAAACATAGAAAATAAACAATGCGAGAGCATAACTCATAAAACACATATACACAGAGATTTTCCCCTGGATCCCAAAATTGGGACTACCAGCTTGATTTTTCATTATGTTCCTTCAAATGTTACAATACATATTTATACATGCCCAAGCATCCAATACCATGGACCACAAACCATCGCGTCAAAAACCATGGACCAAAAACCATCGCGTCCAAAACCATGTGCAAAAATAATGCACAAAACCATAGGTAGGTCTGCCCAACCTAACATAGGGTCCAAAACCAAAAATTTTCTAGGGCGCTGCCCTGGACCCCATAGAGTGGGGTTACCTGCACCCTTAAAACCCCCTATGACTCCCCCCTCTACGCAATTAGCGCAATGAAGGAGGGGCTCCACCCCCCTTCTAATCCCCCTATTAACTACATGGGCTAGTCGTGGAAAGAATATAACACGATCCAACAATATATTTGTCAATTATTTTATTTTAATACAACTGTTTGAGAGTGGGATGCAATACTTTTATACATTGCAAACAATCTTGATTGGATGAAGGTATGAATTGAAAGATCCAAAAAAGCTAATAATGGTAGGTTATCATCGTATGGTTTGTCTGCATTGGTCAAAGAAGCTCAACATAGTGGAAATATCAATCTTACACAAAAGGAAATTGATCTAGCATATAGTTTAAAATATTATCAAGCAAGCATATTCACATAAACTACTTAGTTTTTTTTACAATTGTATCGATGCATATGGCATGTTTTTTTTCTTTATTTGCAAATTTCTAAGTATAAATATGCTTATCAATTGACAATGAATTTTTATGTATTTGACATATTGCAGGTGAAACACCACAATAAAATGTGGTGCAATGACTGTAAATTTCACATCAAAAGGTTGGATGAAAAGATGAAATCTTCTAATAGTGGGATGATTGTAGTTTTTCAGGTTATCAATGTTGCCTCTAGAGGTGAAAAACATCTAGAAGTCTTTCACAATCAATACTATGTGTATTTGCATGACATACTTGAACGTGACGTTAAATCCTTCAGGTTAGTTGTGTTCGATGTCAAATGGTTTAGGCTACAATTCCATGAACGTGACCTTGATAGAATAATTATTGAGCATGATAACAAATTTATGATGGTTGATACAAGAAATGTTGAGCCAGGATCAAAGCTATATTTTCTTACAAGCCAATTGAATAGGTATTTTCACTAATGGGAGCAGTCCATTATTCCCTACTTCTGATAGGTGTGTCCTGTAGAAGTTTTAAAGTAGGGCAAGGATAGCTTAATCAGTGGAAAGATACACTAAAGGCTCAAGCCATGGGAATAGGCTTCAAATATTTCCATGAGAGACCCCTTGATATTTAAGCTACACAAGACCTAGGGTTGAGGCAGAAGTCATGAGGTAGGTATGCCCAAGGTCAAGGTAATGAGAGAAAATGTTTCTACCATGACATGCTTCATTAATGTAATGATCCAAAACCTTCAAATAATCAATAAGTTTAAGGAGGACCTTCTAGGTTTCCAACTTGGTACAATGGCCAGGGAATCAAATTATTATTAAATTTTAAATTAATATTAATATTTAATTATTATTATTAATATTTAATTATAATTAAAATTATTAATAATTATAATAATTAAAAATAAATAAATAAATAAATAAAACCAAAAACCAAATACAAATTTAAAACAAAAAACATTATTGAAACCATTCATTCCATCCTACGTCGTGCCTTCGGCTCTCAAAGATCTAAATTTATCTCTCTCTCAAACAATATCTCACTCATCAAACTATTAAGAAGACATAACACTGGAAGAAATACCTGAGCGACATTGATCTAGTCATTCCTTGGTCCTTCCAATGGATCATGAATGAAGGGGTTCATTATTCTAGTTTGTGGGCCTTAGAGGTAAGATGTATATTTTTTAAAAAGCAAACACATCATCTTTGGATCCAATCTCAATTCTGTAAAGAATCCAAGACATAATTCATAAAGCATAATCAGACATGGGTAATTAGCATAGTTGTGGAGATCATATACAATCCCCAAATATGTTCAAAAGAACAACTCCTCTAGTTTTATGCCCATCAAGCATTTCCAATTAATATTTTTGTCCATTTTCCTATTGATCCTTTGGAATCGGGTCAGATCATTGAGAAGAGTTGGAGGGTTTATGAGAAAGCATGTTGTACATTCCATCAACAAATATATAGGTTCCAAAGGAAATGGGAGTGATTCCAAGCCCCAAAGTCACATTACATATGTTGTTAGTGAGCATTGGATGCTTCCTCCACCTATCCCTCCTCCTGAAAAAAATCTCCCATGTTGTTTAGATTCCCACTCATTTTTGCATACCTTTTTGGGCCCTTTTCTCTTGGCCGCAAGTCTAAAGAGGTTTTTCTTCTATGTTCGTGCAAAAATATTTCCTTGTTTGAACGTTTTGCAGCCTAATCATTAAATTTTGAGGGTCTTCAAGCTTGAATTGGGATGTTGTAATTTAAATTTTATCACCATCACCCTGCTGTAGGTCATCACTACAATTTGCATCTAGCTTGGATATTATTTCAAACCCCATTGAGGTAATCTAATTTGGGTTAACATTTTGCATCAAACTTGGAGTTTAATTTGAAGGTTTTCTTTATATTCTTTTTTTCTACTATCTTTTGTAGGAGGATACGCAATCCACTTGAAAATCCATACAAGGATCAGCTGACACCACCTGCACTGTGAAGGAGTGATTAACATACCAAAAATGGTAAGTTTAAGTAATTTTATTCCATTTGTTTTTAATTTAAATTTGAGTTATTATTTGGACTCTTCTAAAAATCAACTTATTTCACTTAATTAAGAGATCAACAGTGTGACAAAAAATGATATTTACTGAAGGGATATGATGCAAGCCCAAACTTCGAGCCTGCTTAACCCACAGTTCCTAGTTTATGTTTCCTAAAAAAAGGGTGATTCCTTCAAGCCCTTTATAAAACTCTCTATCAGGATATAAATCCCTTTATGAAAATATTACAGTGGGATATTTAATTAAATAGTGGGATGATCCAAAAGTGTTACACACACAACCATTTTCTTTTGTAATCAACACAGGCCCCTCTATATAGTCTCGACCCTCTACTCACAATAAGTGCACAAAATTCAAAAACATATGCCCCAATATTAATTATAAATCAAACCCCTTTATCTTTATCCCAGCACTATTCTCATAAATTGGACTTTACCTTATGCCCCAAAGTCTTATTTACTTCTTGCAATCATCCAACCCTTTTTTTTCTTTAAATAGCCACTAGAGCCAAGATTATCACAATCTCAATATCAGGTGACCACACTATGACCATTTCTCAATGCTTAGGCCTTGTCATAATTATTATTCTACACATTTACAACCTTTTCGAGTTAAGTCCTTCCTACCTTCCACACAAATTGGGCCCACACTTACCACGCAAGCATGCTCAAAAGAGCCAGGCACAAACCAAATCTCACATAATTATAATCATCAAGAAGGAGCTTCTTAGAGGGACCCAACTTAAAGGTTCCAACCGCTTCTATAACCCATCACATACAACATGTCACAAGCAAAATAATTATAGAATGGGAAGTCTAGGTGGGGACCACTCTGTTAGTTCCAGGCCACCTGTATAAGTTTGATGCTTTTAGAAAGAGGTTGTTATAATCCACCGGGGAAAATCCCCCAGGCAGGTTCACTTGTAGGATGGCTTGGCTTATTTTAGTTGCTCCACATGGTTCGATGCTTTTAAAAAGGGATACCAATGAAACGTCATGGATATGTCTTCCAGGGTATTCCTTCTAGGTAGGGTCCACCTGCTTCCAATAGTTCGATGCTTTAAGTGACATATCCCATCAATGATAAATACACTAAGTATTGAAGCCCTCCAACCCGGCACTATCAGTTGACAGTTCTATCTCTCAACACTGTTAAGTGATGCACTTACATTGAGACCCAAAAATGCTTAAGTGTTGTGCCTATTCGTTGGTCCTTCTACTTGTCCTACAACTCTAATTCTTGGTTCCTCTACGTGCCAATGTTTTTGTTGGTCACTCTAATTCTTCATCTATTGTGCCACTTTGATCCTTCACTACAACTAGATCATTGATCACTCCATTGGTCAATGATCTTGACTTCCCAAACCAATCTCAAAAGAATTAAAGGATTCTTTTCATCTCGCTTCTCCAAAGTGCTACCACTCCTAAGATTGCATAGTTATGCTACGCCCTCTAATATGCCTCTACTGTGTAACTCCTTGCGACCCGCCGGATTCAGTTGCGATTCGTGATGGAGTTTAGGTTTGATCTCTAGACCTTTGTCTAAGACCCCTCCATTGACTCAACTACACATAAATCTTTACAAGATACCTAAAATTCCTCTTTAAGAAGAACTAGATCTATTGTATTGCATTTAGGATCCATTTCTTTCCCTTGTATAATTCAAAATTATCACAAAACCTAGATTTCATCTATATGGATATCCCTATTTGTAGATACCAACTCTTCAAGTGATCTTGGAAAAATCAAGGGACCTTAATGTTGTCGTAGAACTTACGGAAGGAATATTTGTATGAAAAGAGGGGCCTTATGTGATAAATGCTTAGGAGTGGTTTACAATATTGATTCAGTATTTTGGTTCCATTATTCTTTTTCAAGGAAAAAATCCCACCACACCCTCATATACTTAAGCAAAGAATAGGGGTATTAGTACCATTCTAACATTCACGAAGTTCTTCGCATTTTTCCTATACTTTCCAGATGGAAGGCATATTGACAACCAATATACAAATATAAACATCTCATCCTCAATTTGGCATACATAATTGAAGGAGGAAGGTTCACAAAGGAGTTTCCCTTTGTCTATGTCACTTCCTAGGGAAATGGTGGTGTTTGAAGCTCACTTGTAGAATAGCTAGGAGATAGAGGGATCATTATAACTTAGACTTAGGAATAGAGGTAAAAACAGGTCAAGAACTTGTGGGAGGACATATTAGTCTAATAATAAAGGTATGGAATGTGACTTAGAGCTAACCTAGGGCTGTCCTAAAGGGTTGCTACAATTTTTTTCCTTTTTTTGGTTATGTTTCTAGAGTGTCGACTAACTCATGAGAGCACTTAATGAGGTTTTTATTAAAAGAGGATGGGCGCAATTAGTTTAAAGAGATCTTAACCTGTGAAAGATGGTTAATAAGCACATGTGGAGTGTTCAAACTCCTCTTCATCAATTCAAAGGAATTCCAAATGATATTTTGAACAAAATTGAGAAGAAAGATTTAGCTTGGGATAGATTCTATGATCTCTCCACTCAAGATATTGCAGATCTCATTTGTTTTCCAAAAAAGGGGAAAAGAATTCATAAATTTGTCCATCACTTTCCAAAGTTAGATCTTTCTGCTCATGTCCAACCAATAACACAAACTGTATTGAAGGTGGAACTAATTATCACCCCAAATTTTTAGTGGGATGAAAAAAATCATGGATATGTTGAACCTTTTCAGATAATATTAGAATACAAGGATGGTGAATATATACTCCATCATGAATATTTTATGTTGAAAATGCAATATGTTGAAGATAACCACCATTTGAGCTTCACTGCTCCCATTCATGAACCTCTTCCTCCCCATTAATTTATTTGTGTTGTATATGCTAAGTGGTTGGGGTCATAGACAATGATGCAAATTTCATTTAGACATCTTGTTTTCTAGAGGAATACCCACCTCCAACTTGAAGAATTTCCTGTAGAATCACAAGCTCATGCAATGTACTAAAGCACAAGACAAGAAACTACTTCTACTTTCAACCAGCAGAAACCAATAGATTCATGAAAACAATATGAAGCAGAAGAAGAAAAATCAACGACACATGACATAATAAGTTTTCCTAGGGAAAGCCATTGCTCAAAACCCCACCTATCCATATTGAATTTAATCAAAAATATGAGTGAAGATACAAAGCTTGTTCTCACTAGAACAATTCCACACAAGTATGCTGAACTCTCTACCTCACAAGCCCACTATTAGCCAATTTTGCATTGCATGCCAAGCCCCTATTTCCTTGCACAATTCCTAGGATGAATAACCTGTATTTAAAGGGAATTCACGCTTCCAAAACTGCACAATCCAGACATAGCTACTTCTCTGATTGCATGCATGATATTTACAACTCGGTAAATCATACAACTGATAGTACATTGTCCTTGCACTTTATTCTCAACTGGGTCTTTCTCTGAACTGACATGCATGAGTTTCTTATGAGCGAATCTTCAGTTAACTCGAGTAACGCTTGTGTATGCAGTAGTGCACCAACTGACTGTTAGTCCTCTATTAGTTCCAGAAATAGTTAGAACTAATCTAACTAGCCATAACTTAGTAAACTGAGTTAATATAATTACAACTAAATTTAAACTCATATTGGACCCCTAAAAATTAGGGAGAACATATACATGACTACAGAAAGACTTCCAACTTGAAATTCCTAAGCTAATTAAGTTAATTGAACTTAATTAACTAGTTACACGTTGCTATGAGAATAGAATTCGATTTTAATTCACATTTTAATTCAAGGACAAATTAAACTAGAATTTCTTGTTGCCATTTCTCAACACTCCCTCTCAACCAGAAAGGGATTATCTGCCACCCCAAGCCTATCTCTATGAAACTCAAATTTACATCTTGACAATTACTTTGTCAAAATATGAGTCTCTTTCTCCTTCGTGGGAATGTACGCTAACAACATGATCTGCCACAAAACACAATTTCTGAGATGACGATATCATATATTAATGTGCTTGGACCTATCATGAAAAACTCAATTTTCAAAGAGTTTGATACAACTATGTGTTGGCATTATGATGCATGTGTTGTACTTGATGGCAACCCACTTGTAGCAGAACAACTCACTTGTATATGTTAACTAGATGAATTGACAGAGAGATATCATATGTGACAGAATGCATGATAGTTGTGTTTACAGATGTAATGAAATGTAGGGCAGTTTCAAGGAATCAGTTCAGAAGGCAACTCTCTCAGATGAAAGATCATAGTACAACATGAAAACAACAAAGAATTGCAGCTCAAACTTCAAAGAATAAAGAAAGAGAGGTATATGCAGGTTCACCTTGACCAAGTAGTGTATACACGCAGGTTAACATAACAAAAGGAGCATATAATGTACACACGCACTTCAACAGAAGTAAAAGTGCGTATACCTTGGAAAACTAAGCTTTTGGTACATGTATTTTGATCCATGGTATTGGTCCAAAGTATCTGGTCTAAGGTATTAACCCTAGGTATTTAGTCCAAGGTATTGGTCCTAAGTGGTTTTGTTCCATGGTATTGAGAAAGGCCTAAAAGTATAAAAGGAGGAGAAGATCATTAGGCCAAAGTGTTGGAAATAATATTGAGAGGGGTGGGTGAATCAATATTATCAAATAAATTATTTTTCATTTCACATTCAGATTTGAATACGCTACTTCGATTATGGGAAACTGTGTATATACGCTACTGTGTATAGAGAAACCAACGTATATCAGTAAACTTATGATTCATTAAATGTTGATCTTTAATCAGTGCATCAGAACTTGATTAACCATAAGAACAGTAAACAAGTGTAGTAAAACAGAACAGATCATCACACACATGGACACAAGATATAAGATGGAAACCCAATGTGGGTGAAAACCACTTGTTGTAATTCATCTCTATCTTCTTCTAATAAGAAACTTCTTTTTACAATATTTCTGTATTGGTGCAGTCTTATACCAATAAACATGCTTCTACCTGTAGAAGGCTACTACCTTCTCTCGTTCTCCAGCTTCTCTTGGAAGGGAGCTGCAACCCCCTTAGCTCTTGTACTAGCTGATCTACTAGTACGTAGGTGCTGACCTACAGAAGGCTACAACCTTCTCTTTCTTCCAGGACTACGTTTCATAAATTTTCAGACTGGATCCATCAATAACATTAATCAAACATCAAATATATCTGCATCAACCAATCTCCTTTGCTTCAATCAAAACTGAATCAAAGAATTACTTCTTTGAATGTTGTAACCAAAATAAATTAACAGTAACCAGAAACCAATCCTTAACCCAGAACACTGCAACAATAAACAGAAGTAGCTAAAACATATTTCATGAGATGTACACTACTTCAATATGTAGAAACCTGCATGCATACGTTGCTGTATTAAGGCCAACCAGCATATACACTATTTTGACTTACTGAACCAGTGTGTATACATGCCTCTGATGTGTCGAACCTGCATACAGATCTATAAAAGATAATTTTTCCTTTTTACTTATTCAGACATCAGTTATACCCAGATTATTAGATTTATAGATCAAGTCATGTGCCAAATATAATAGATCAAAATCACACAAAGATACTACTATTCAAGCCTTAATATCTTGACCCATCAATAGAACTTATCCATCTTTTAGTGCTCAGGTTCCTCCTTTGTTCAGATCTAGCTATGCACCATAAACTAATTCTAGATCTTGCTCTTCATAAGATATTCAATGTGTGAGTGAATACCTTTGCGTAATGATCTGCTCCTCCTTTTATAGTCTTAGGCCTTACTCAATACCATGGACCAAAACCACTTAGAACCATTACCTTGGACCAAATACTTGGGTTCAACACTTTAGATGAGATACCATGGTCCAAAATCATAGGTTCAAATACCAAGGACTAAAAACCATGGACCAAAGATAAGTTTTCCCACATGTACGTGCTTTTCCTTACATGAAAGTGCGTGCATACGTATATGCACCTTTTTATCGTCAAAACCACTACACGACTTGGTTAAGAGGAACCTGCGTATATCTCTTTTTCTTTCATCCTGAGAGCCTGAACTGTGATTTGTCATTTGAGTGAGTTTCCATAAAGGACAACACCTGTGTCATAGTGCTAAACCTGTGTCATAATGCCAAGAATCTCCCCCTTTGGACTTGATGGCAACCCCAAGTCACTGAAAGCCATTCTCCCCCTTTGTCATCAAGTGCAAAGGGTTCTGCTCCCGCTGAGTACATGCTGAAATCTCTGCTCTGTTGTGCTGTCCATGCTCCCCCTGACTGTAGGCAAGGTCTGCAAGAAGATGTTCTACAAGAAGAAACATGACTTTATACATAAAAAATGACCTTCCTATCACCAAAGAATCATACATACATCCATCTCCCAACCAAGTGGAGATATACCAATATTGACTCATCCACCCAACCAAGTGGGGATACACCAAAAGTTTACATATGATAAAACAAGAACATTACATCATCCATTCCATGCATAGTGGGGAAACCAAAATAGGTCGTTACATGACCTTGAAGAAATACATGACATAGAGACGAAATATCTACAATAAGACTATGATAGTAATCAAAAACTATCATCAGTAGCATCTGTCAATCATTATTCAGACCAGCAACCAAGTTCTCCTTCTGCACCTGTTCCACCTGAAACCAAAAACATTGTGAACTTGAACCAAGATCTTCTACGATAATGCCAACAATGCATTATTAGAAGTATATATGCTCCCCCTGAACCTGTGCCAGATGGTCTCTGTCAGAACCATATGGGACTCTTTTCATCCTGAGCCTGGCCCACTGTTTGTCTTCAAACCAACATATACGCAACTGTATCCACATAAACTGGCATATGTACGCAGTTTCTCCTCATTAAACTCGCATACAACCACATTTCTCTGAAACAGACAAGTTTCAACAGCAAGATGATGCATCAACTACTCCCAGTTTTTGTTTGAGGTATTCAAATGTCTCCCTGGAGAGTGGTTTGGTGAGTATATCAGAAACCCATTCCTTGGAGGGAACATACTCCTATTTGACCTTTTGTTCAAGCACTTGTTCTTAGAGAAAATGATATTTGATAGTTATGTGCTTGGTCTTTGAATGCATAACTGGATTTTTTGAAATATTGATTGCACTTGTATTATCACATAAAATGGAGATAGGTGGAGTACAAGTGATTTGAAGATCTTGCAAAGTTTGCATCATCCAGAGGAGTTGTGTGCAGCAAGATGCAGCAGCCACATATTCTACTTCTGCTGTAGATAAAGAAATTGAACTTTGTTTCTTGCTGAACCAAGATACAAATATGGAACCCATAAAGAATGCACCATGACTAGTGCTTTTTTTGTCATCCACACTTCCTACCCAATCTGCATCTGTATATACATGAAGTGTGAGATCTGTATCTCTAGGATACCATAAGCCATAATTTTGCGTTCCTTGAAGATATTTGAAAATCCTCTTAACTGCCTAAAGGTGTGCTTCCTTTGGATTTGGCTAGAATCTTCCAACTATTCCCACTGCATGCATGATGTCTGGTCGGGTACCTATTAGATAGAGAAGACTACCAATCATGGATCTATAGGTTGGTTGATGCAATACTGTTGATTCATTATTTGCGCTGAGGTTGCATCCTGTTACCATAGGGGTACATATTGGTTTCGAATTCTCCATCCCATATTTCTTCAAGATCTGCTTGAGATACTTGGTTTGTGATAGAAAAATATCGTCGTTGTTTTGTTGGATTTATAAACCAAGAAAATATGTGAGATCACCAAGTAAGGACATTTCAATTTCTTTCTGCATCACCAAAGCAAAGTTTTGACTCATGGTTTCTTCATTGCTACCAAAGATGGTATCGTCAACATATACAACAAGTATTAGCAATTTATCATTATCAATTTTTATATATAGATTGCTATCTTTTGATCTTTTTGAAAAACATTGTTGGTGGAGATATTTGTCCAACCAAAAATACCAAGCCCTTGGAGCCTGTTTATGACCATAGAGAGCCTTTTTGAGTCTGCATACAAGTTTTGGATCATTCCCAAGGATGAATCCATCTAGTTTCTCAATATACACTTCTTCTTTTAAGTCTCCATTTAGAAAAGCATATTTCACATCCATTTGATATACTTTGAACTTTTGAAAGCTAGAAAGAGCCTTGTTTCTAATAACATCTCCATTTTCATTCAACTTATTTTTGAATATCCATTTTGTCCCTATGAAATTCTTATCATTTGGTCTTGGAACCAACTCCCAAGTGTTATTCTTTTCAATATGCTCAAGTTCTTCATTCATGGCCTTGACCGAGTATTCATCTTTGCATGCTTCACTTACATTTCGTGGTTTAGTGGAGGAGAGCAATGCTAGATAGCTTGAAGCTTCTGAAATTGTTCTTCTTGTTTGTACACCTGCATCTTTCTGCCCCAAAATTTGAGTCTCTGGATGATTCTTCTGGACATACCTGGATGGGGTCTTTTCTTCTACCCTTATCTGTTCTTCTGGTGCCTCATCTGTTTCTTCTTCATCATAAGTCTGATTTGATGTTGAAGGATAGTCCTCATCATGTTCGAAATCTTCAGATTTTATCTACCTAGGACTGTTTCCTTCTTCATCAACCACTACATCAATACTTTCAACAATTTTTCCAAGTCTTTTATTGTAACACATATCCTTTGCTGTGGGGAGAGTAACCAAGGAGAATGCCTTCATCTGCTCTAGGTTCAAACTTGCCAAGGTTTTCATCAGTCACTTTGATGTAACATTTGCTTTCAAAAATTTGGAAGTATTTTAACATAGGAGTCTTACCATACCAAAGTTCATGAGGAGTCTGATTGTTGTTCACCCGGATGTTTTTCTTGTTGAGGAGTCCTTGCAATAGAGAATTCCCTTCTTATTCCATGTTCTTCACAAAAATTGAAAAATTCATCCGAGGTAAATTCCCCTCCTCAATCAAACCTGAGGCATTTGATTCTGTGATGTGATTCGTTTTCAACCAAGGCTTTGAATGCTTTGAACTTTTCTAAAGCTTCATCTTTATGCTTCAGGAGTCCTATCCAACACATCCTGGAAAAGTCGTCAATGAATAATATGAATTATTCTTCTCCTCGAGGTGACCTTTTCCTAGATGACCACATACATCAGTATGGACAAGTTTAAGTGGCTTACTAGCTGATCCTTCCTTCTTAGGGAAATTAGTTTTGGTTTGCTTGCCAAACTGACATGATTTTCATATTGTATTGTCTGGAATTCTGATGTCAGGGAGATCACGAACCACCTAATATTTGCATGCTTTCCTTATCTGAGAGACACTTAGATGCCCCATTCTTCTGTGCCATAGCCAGTGTTCATCATTCTTGCATAGATAGCATTGTTGTTGTCCTCCCTTGAGTATGTATAAAGTATTTGGAGTTCTTATGCCTTTGATCGTTGTTTCTCTTGTATCAAGCTCATAAACAATACATCCATTTGATCGAAATATTACCTCATTTCCTTGATCACACATTTGACTGACACTCAATAGATTATGCTTTAAGCCATCAACATACATAACATTTTCAACTTTGACCTTTTCTTTCAAAAGAACAGAACCCTTACCTTTTATGAGTGCAGGGGTGTCATTTCCAAATGAGACCTTCCTTTCCTTTTCTAAGGCACTATATGACTGAAGTTTTTCTTTATCACCTGTCATATGTTTCAAGCATCCACTATCGATGTACCACTGATTTTCTTATCCTTCCTTGTATAAGGCTATACCACATCTTTCTGGTTGCGGTTCTTTGTTTTGGGACTTAATGAAGCTTGATCCTTCTTATTTTTTTACCGAAGCCTACTCCTGCATTCAGAATCTTCATGACTGATGTTGTTACAAATAGAACATTCTATTTCATTTTCAAGAGCATAAAACTTATTATATGTCCTTTTCATTATCCCAGACACACTCCTTTGATTTCATGCTTCTCTAGTCATGATGGTCTTGTAGGCAGCACATTGAGCTGCTCTATGTCCAAAGTTATGACAAGAGAAACATTGGCCATTGAAGAAATTCCTGCGATTATCAAACCTATCGTCCAGGTGATTGTAGTTTCCATAGACATTCATTCTTGAGGCACATTGAGAATGATTTACCTGCAGTTGGTTGTAGTTTCTGTTCATCCTTGAAGTAGAATGCCCCCAAATTACTTGGTGATCTATGTTCATCCTTGAAGTAGATTAACCCTGATTTACCTGGTGATCTGCTTTATGCCTTTTCTGTCGCTCGTCAACCTGTTTACTTTTCCTTGCTGCATCAAGATAACTTTTGGAGGTGGATGGCTTCTATGCTTGAGATGCTTCTTCAGAATATCCAAGACCTGTCTTGATCAGAGGAGAACGTTGCACTTTGATAATCTCATCTAAAGTTTAAGATCCTTTAGCAAATCGAAGATTAAGAGATTTTGTTTTCTCAATATCTTTTCTAAGTCCTACAATTTCACATTCTAACTTTTCATTGCGTTTTTCCTTTTCAGCAAGTTGAAATGTCAGAGTATTTATGATCATACTCTTTTCTTCTAAACATATTTTAAGCTTAGAAATTTCTTCATAGAGATCATCTTCATCTATAGCATCCAAGAAATCATCATCTTCATAAGCCATCAAAAGTCTATAATCATTACATTGTTCATCTTCATCACTAATTGAAAATCCATCACTATCTTCATGAGTATAATAGCTCTTCTTACTTACATTATGTTTTCTGTTCCATCTAATTGGTTCCTTACCTTTGTCAAGCTTATCTTTATGAGGACACTTGGCTACATGATCACCAAATCTTCCATGAGCAAAGCATTTGAAAGCTAGCTTACCTCTGAATCTTCTAGAACCCCGTTGAAGGTTCATGACAAAGTTTGATTCTTCCTCTCCTTCTGACATATGCCCTGACTCATTGTAATCTCCTTTTCTTGAAGCTTTCTGTCGAGTGATAAAAAGGTGTCTTTTTAACTCCTAATTATCTTCACACTAATTTTCAACCCAGGGATGACTTTTTATTTCAAGAGTGTACTCAGTTTGAGGTGGCTATTTACTCAAGAGTAATGTTTTGCAGTATAGTGCTTAAAAGTAAATGAAAGCTGGAAACAAAATCTAATTGGAACAACAAGAAACTGAAATTTTATAAACTAAATCATTCACTCAAACAACCATCAATTGAGGATACAATAGCAATAACTCATTCCTCTAGAGATTGATGCAATTGAAATCAAACTGGAACAAGAAAATCAATCTGGGAACGAGGAAGCAATAACCAATGGTCTCTACAGTTGACATTCCTGATTTAAAGCAATTAAAAGGAAATAAAAATTGAACTAAAGCTACCATTGAAAGTAAACTAGGAAAACTCTTTAAAAGAAGACTATTGCAATTAATCAACATAAATGAACAACAAAGTAAATGGGCAGCAAACTGTAATTAAAGGAATCTGAACAACAAACTCTAATTAATGGAAATGAACAACAGCAAGGCCAAATTAATAGCAATCTTTACTCTAAGAATAAATCGGACAGCACACGGAAATAGAACAACATTGATTAATGATGGAATATGAAACAACGTCGAAAAGTCAAATATAAATACACAATAACTTAACACCCGACACACCTTAATAGTAATCTGATATGGTAATCCAATTATCAATCTTACTTATAAAGAACATGACTGTATTTTGTAATGGAACAACAACGTTAATAGATTCAACAATCGCAAGGAAATATAATCTCTAAGATGAATCCAATGATACCAATTAATAAGTGTTACAACACGAATACTCTGTAATAGAACATCGATAACATTGTGTAAGGATCAACAACGTTATATCAGTGATTAAAAGAACAGTAATGCGTTGCAAAGTCGATATGATATTTCTGTCTCGGAGAATGAGATTACTCGATAGATAAAACGTAACAGAGTTGTGATGTAAACTAATAGAACATACCAGATTACTAAATAAAGCTGATAAGAAAAACCACGCATGAACTACAAATATAATATACAGTAGCAGCACAATCCACCAGAGGCTGGGCCCTTAGCCGCCAACGGATGCTGCTGGGCTACTTCATATAAGGCGAATGAACAAGAATTCCCAAATCAGGTATTAATCATTAAACTGTGAAGTCATTACAACAGCTGAAGCTTTGAGAATTACAACATGCAACAATCTCCTTTTCCTCCTATTCTATCATGAATCCTTACTTCTGAATCTCTAATTCAAATCATAATTATGAATCCTTAAGTCTCCATCTCTAAATTCATCATTTTTCCCTCCCTCATCTTTGATCTCTGTTTTCATTTAAATAGAGAGATCAGAGAGAAGTTACAATAGAGATAATTACAACAAGATTTATATTACAAAATTAGATTGTTTCCAACCAATTGATCAACAAGAAGATATATTCCCATCCATCTTTCAACAAGAGCAAGGCGAATTTGGCTTTGTAGCTGAGATTTGGAGGACGACCGCAACAACAAATCTGATAAAATCATGCTCAAAGAACCCTGCGTTTCTCTCAGTACAAGCTGAATTTGGGCAAAACGTTCTTCATTGAAGTTAATTGGGTCCGTTATGGACAAAACCCATGTTCCGGATTTTCCATATTCTTCTTCATTTGATCAGAATCTCAACTGCAAAACTGTCACTTCTTATTCCAGCGAATTTCTGAGTTGGAATATTTAATGATCAAATCTTCAATCTGGAAATTATCTTGGAGGCTAAAAATGGTGAATAATGTTACAACCAATTTATTAAAGCTATCATTGATAAAATCATGCATAATCATAAATTTATTAGAAATAAAGGAGAAGAAATAATATTCATCTATAAGAGCATAAATCATTTATAAAATGGATTTATATAATAAATTATAATAAATAACATGATAAAGAAGTGTAAAAGTTGATGAAATAAGTGTTAAAAAGTGGTCGTATTCATGACCCAACACTTTGAATGCGGCTTCTCTCTCGTTTGATGGTCCTCCTTTTCTCATTTCAAAAGCAATTAGGATTCCATGCAGCTGTGACATGGTAATGCTTTGTAGATTCTCCTTTTCTTCTATGGTAGAAACTTTTGATTCAAACTTAGAAGACAAAGAACTTAGAACATTTTCAACCAAGGCAACTTTTTTTATTTCTTCACCCAAGTTCTTCATACGATTAACAATCTCATCTATACGTAAGAAATAATTAGCCACACTTTCATCATTGTGCATTCTAAGATTTTCATATTGAATTCTGAGAGTTTGAAGTTTTTCACATTTTACCTGATCGTCTCCTTCATAGCTTAGAACGATCTTGTCCCATATTTCTTTTGCGGTTTTGAGCTACATAACCTTGATGAATTCTGATTGAGATAAACTCCTTAATAGAGTATTGAAAGCCTTTGCATTTGTTTCATACTGCTTCTTACCAGCCGTATCTGTAGGAGTTGCTGATGGAAGTGTGTATCCTACTTCCGCGATATCCCAAACTTATGTACCAAGAGATTGAAGATAGGATGTGATTCTTACCTTCCAATAGATGAAGTTGCTCCCATCAATGGTTGGTGACCTGATAAATGCCTCTTTTTCACAGTTGCTCATGATGATAGATCTTCCATCAAGCGATCAAGCTTCTTCTGAAGGACCTGCTCTGATTCCAATTGTTGGAAATAATACTGAGAGGGGGGTGACTCAGTATTATCAAATCAATTATTTTTCATTTCACAATTAGATTTGTATACACTACTTTGATTATGGGAAACTGCGTACATACGCTACTGTGTCTAAAGCAACCAACGTATATCAGTAAACTTATGATTCATTAAATGTTGATCTTTAATCAGTGCATCAGAACTTCATTAACCATAAGAATAGTAAACAGGTGCAGTAAAACATAACAGATCATCGCACACATGGACACAAGATATAAAAACCCAATGTGGGTGAAAACCACCTGCTGCAATTTGTCTCTATATTCTTTTAATAAGAAACTTATTTTTACAATATTTCTATACTGGTGCAGTCTTATACTAGTACCCAGGCTTCTACCTATAGAAGGCTTCTACCTTCTCCCATTCTCCATCTTCTCCTGGAAGGGAGCTACAACCCCCTTAGCTCTTGTACTAGCTGATGTACTAGTATGTAGGTGATGACCAACAGGAGGCTACAACCTTCTCTTTCTTCCAGGGACCATGTTTCATAAATTTTCAGACTGGATCCATCAATAACATTAATCAAACATCAAACTTCAAATATATCTGCATCAACCAATCTCTTTTGCTTCAATCAAAACTGAATCAAATAATTACTTCTCTGAATGTTGTAACCAGAATACATTAATAGTAACCAGAAACCAATCCTGAACCCAGAACACTGCAGCAATAAACAAAAGTAGCTAAAACATATTTCATGAGACATACGCTACTTCAATATGTAGAAACTTGCGTGCATACGCAACTGTATTAAGGCCAACCAGCATATATGTTGTTTTGGCTTATTGAACTAGCGTGTATATGCACCTCTGATGTGCCGAACCTGCGTATAGATCTATAAAAGATAATTTATCCTTTTCACTTATTCAGACATCAGTTATACCTAGATTATCAGATTTATAGATCAAGTCATGGGCCAAATATAACAGATCAAAATCACACAAAGATACTACTATTCAAGGCTTAAGATCTTGACCCATCAATAGAACTTATCCATCTTTTAGCACTCAGGTTCCTCCTTGGTTCAGATCCATCTATGCACCATAACCCAATTCTAGATCATGCTCTTCATAAGATATTCAACACATGAGTGAATACCTTTGCCTAATTATCTTCTCCTCCTTTTATAGTCTTAGGCCTTACTCAATACCATGGACCAAAACCACTTAGAACCATTACCTTGGACCAAATACCTGGGTTCAACACTTCGGACGGGATACCATAGTCCAAAAGCATAGGTTCAAATACCAAGGACTAAAAACCATGGACCAAAAAAACGTTTTCCCACATGTACGCGATTTTCCTTGCATGAAAGTGCGTGCATACATATACGTGCCTTTTGATCGTCAAACCCGCGTGTATACATGACTTGGTTAAGAGGAACCTACTTATATCTCTTTTTCTTTCATTTTGAGAGCCTGAACTATGATATGTCATTTGAGTGAGTTTCCATCAAGGACAACACTTGTGTCATAGCGCTGAACCTGTGTCATAATGCCAACAATATCGGATATTAATGTGCTTGGACCTATCACGAAAAACTCAATTTTCAAAGGGTTTGATACAACTATGTGTTGGCATTATGATGCATGTGTTGTACTTGATGGAAACCCACTTGTAGCAAAACAACTCACTTGTATATGGTAACTAGATTCATTGAAAGAGAGATATCATATGTGATAGAATGCATGATAGTTATGTTTACAAATGTAATGAAATGTAGGTCAGTTTCAAGGAATCAGTTCAGAAGGCAACTCTCTCAGATGAAAGATCATAGTACAACATGACAACAGTAAAGAATTGCAGCTCAGACTTCAAATAATGAAGAAAGAGAGGTATACATAGGTTCACCTTGACCAAGCAGCGTATACATGCAGGTTAACATAACAAAAGGAGCACATAACGTACAAAGGCACTTTCACAGAAGTAAAAGTGCGTATACCTTGGAAAACTAAGCTTTTGCTCCATTGTATTTGGTCCATGGTATTTTGATCCATGGTATTGGTCCAAAGTATCTGGTCTGAGGTATTAACCCTAGGTATTTTAGTCCAAGGTATTGGTCCTAAGTGGTTTTGTTGTTGGAATTATGGCTAAAGTGTTGTCCTTGATGGCAACCCATATAGGTGATGGATCACTGTACAATAGGTCAGTAGCAAAGATTGATGAACAGCTCTCAAATATTGAAGAAAATAAGGAGTACGCAGGCACACCGTACAAAAGGTGCGTACATGCAGGCATGTCTTATATAAAGTGCGTACATACCTGCAGGATACCCATTCATTGGGTGCATACCCCCAGTGCACACACTTCAAGGCAGTAAAGCGCCCACGCAGGCATGTCTTATATAAAGTGCGTACATACCCGCAGGATACCCATTCATTGGGTGCGTACCCCCAGTGCACA
>APFE030616741.1:134315-156658 GCA_000404065.3 Pinus taeda | reverse complement strand
AGCGCGTATGTACGCGGGTTCGGTTTGTCCAAGTAGCGTATGCACTTTAATGCATGATTTTGATGATACAGTTGGTTCTGAATAGTGTTGCAGAGTTCAGGGTTCTGCTCTATGTTCTGGTGACTGTTTTATTGACAGGGTTTCAGTATTGGGTATTGATGTTGCCAAGTGTTTGTGAGCTTCAATGATATTGATGGGTCCAGTATGAAAATTTGATGAAACGTGGCCTTCAGATTATATGTTGTGCTTCAGTGTATCCAGTCTGAAAATTGATGAAACGTGGTACCTGGAGGAGAGAAGATTGTAGGTCAGCACCTACGTACTAGTATCTAAGCTAGTACAAGAGCTAAAGGAAATCTTTGAGCATTGTAGCAGGTAGCAGCCTGCCTACTAGTAAATGGATCGGCTAGAACAAGAGCAAAGGGGGTTGTAGCTCCCGTAGTGGTATAAGACTGCACCAGTACAAATATTGTAAAAGGATTTTCTTATTAAGAAGAAGATTGAGATGACTTGCAGCAGGTGGTTTTCTGCCGCATTGGGTTAACACCTTATATCATGGTGTTCATGTGTGTGCCTTATGTGTGATGATCTATTCTATGTTACTGCATCTGTTAATTGATAATATGGTTGATAATGTTCTAATGCACTCATTGAAGATCAATTAACTTAATCATAAGAAGTTGTGGAAGTAGCATATATGAATCTGGTTATGGAAATGAAAAAGGTTTATTAATGTGATAATACTGATTCACCCCCTCCCCCTCTCAGTATTATTTCCAACATTTGTTCCATGGTATTGAGAAAGGCCTAAAACTATAAAAGGAGGACAAGATCATTAGGCCAAAGTGTGCAAGTATTGAATATTTTATGAAGTGTGAGATCTAGTATGCAGGTTATTAACTTATGGTGTTGTGCTTGATCTGAACCAGGGATGAACCTTTGCAGTTGATGGAGGATAAGATCTAATGATGGATCAAGATCTTAAGGACTTAATTGAACTATCTTTATATGGTTTGATCATGTTTATTCTAGATATGTATACTGACACATGTATTGTTCTATAAATATTATGATCTGGGTATAACTGAAGTTTGGAATATCTGCAGAATTATAAATTAATATTTGCAGATGTATACGCTGGTTGGATTTGAGAAAAGTTTGTATACACGCAGGTTTGACACATGGAAGTAGCGTATACCTTATAAAATATGTTTCAGTTGTTTCTGTTTACTATTGCAGAATTCTTGGTTCTGGTTTCTGCATTTTGGTGGCGGTATTCTGAATGATCAGATTGATGGGTTGTCAAAGTGATTGATTGATTCGGTTTTGGTTGGTTCAGAAAGTGATTGGTTGATGCAGATGTACTTGATGATTGAATTACAGTTATGATTTTTTTGATGGATCCAGTCTGAAACTTTATGAAAATTGGTCCTTGGTTGAAGAAAGAAGGTCATAGCCTTCTGTAGGTCGCAGCCTACGTACTAGTCAACATATTAGCTAGTACACGAGTTAGGGGTTTGTAGATCCCTTCCAGGAGAAGCTGGAGAACGAGAGAAGGTTGTAACCTTCTGTAGGTAGAAGCCTGCGTATTGGTATAAGTCTGCACCAGTACAAAATTGTAAACAGATTTTATTATTATTAAAGAACACAGAGATGATAGCAGTAGGTGGTTTTCACCCACATTGGGTTTACACCTTATATCTTGGTGTTCATGTTTGTTGCTTATGTGTGATGCTTTATTATTCTTTTACTGCACTGTCTAATAAATTTCTGATATACTGGTTAAAGTTCAATGCATGATAAATTGGGTAAATCAAAAGTTCTCTGCATATAAACTGGTTTCCTTAAGTACAGTCATGTATACATGCTAGTTCACTTAGTTGAAGTGGCGTATACAAATCTGTTTGGAAAATTAAATTATTGGTCTAATAATGCTGATTCACCCCACCTCTTAGTATTATTTCCAACAATTGGTATCAGAGTAGGTCCTTCAGAAGAAGCTTGATCGCTTGAAGGGAGATCCGTCATCATGAGTAATCGAGAAAGCATGGGATCCATTAGATCACCAATCTTTGATGGGAGCAACTTTGTTTATTGGAAGATAAGAACCACAACCTATCTTCAATCACTTGGAACAGATGCCTGGGAAATCATGGAAGGAGGATATACTTTTCCATCAGCAATTCCTACAGATACGGCAGGTAAAACACAATATGAAACCAATGTCAAGGCTGATAATACATTATTGGGAAGTCTGTCACCATCAGAGTTTGTCAGAGTTATGCAACTCAAATTAGCCAAAGAAATATGGGACAAAATCATTTTAAGCTACGAAGGAGACTCTCACGTAAAACCTGCTAAACTGTAAACTCTCAAAATTCAATATGAAACTCTTAAGATGCACAATGATGAAAGTATAGCTAGTTACTTCTTATATATAGATGAGGTTGTTGATTGCATGAAGAATCTGGGTGAAGAGATAAAGGAAGTTACCTTAGTTGAGAAAGTTTTAAGATCCTTGTCTGCTCAATTTGAATCAAAGGTATCTGCCATAGAAGAAAAATAGGATCTACAGACTATCACTATGACACAGCTTCACGGAATCTTAACTGCATTTGAGATGAGAAAAGGAGGCCCATCAGATATGAGAGAAGTCGCATTTAAATCTTCAGCAAAAGGAAAGGAAGAACTCAATGAATCAAGACATATTTCAGAAGAAGAAGATGAAGTAAATTTTGTCAAGAAGCTTCAACGAGGTTCCAGAAGATTTAGAGGTAAACTACCTTCAAAATGTTTTGCCTATGGTAGAGTAGGTCATTATGCTGCCAAATGTCCTCGTAAAGATAAATATGATAAAGGGAAGGAATCTGCAAAATGTAATAGAAAACAAAGTGTAAGTAAAAAGAGTACTATACTCATGAAGATAGTGATGGTTTATCAAATAGTGTTGAAGATGAAAATAGTAATGACAATAGATTTCTAATGGCTTATGAAGATGATAATTTTTGGGATGTGTTAGAAGAAGATGAACTTCACAAAGAAATCTCTAGACTCAAAATCTGTTTTGAAGAAAAGAATATGTTTATAGATACCTTGACACACCAACTTGCTGAAAGAGAAAAACATAATGAAAAACTAGAATGTAAAATTGTGTGTCTAAGAAAGGATCTTGAGAAAGTAAAAGCTCTTAATCTTAGATTTGCTAAAGGATCAGAAACCTTAAGTGAAATTATGAAACTACAACGTTCTCCTCTGATAAAGACAGGTCCTGGATATACTGAAGAAGCATCTCAATCACAGAAGCCATCAACCTCCACTAAAAGCTATCTTGATGCAACAAAGAATAGTGGACAATATGACAATTGTCAACAAACGCATAAAGCAGATCACTAGGTAAATCAGGCTCAATTTACTTCAAGGATGAACAAAAGCCACAACCAAACTCAGGTAAATCATACTCAATTTTCTTCAAAGATGAATATCAATAGAAACTACAATCTCCAGGTCAATAGATTCGATAATCGCAGAAACTTCTTTAATGGTCAATGTTTCTCATGTCATAATTTCAGACACAAAGATGCTCAATGTGTTGCTTACAAGATCATCACGACTAGAGAAGCACGAAATCAAAGGAATGTGACAAGGATCAAGAAAATTTCCTATAATAACTTTTCTCTTATTGAAAATAAAATAAAATGCTCAATCTGTAACAACTCTGGCCATGAAGAATCTAAATGAGGAGTAAATTTCGGAAAATATCTCAAAAGGAGCAAACTCCATTAAATCCCAAAATATGGAGAAAGAAAGAACCACAAACAGAAAGATGTGGTATAGCCTTGTATGCAAAAGGACAAGAAAATCAGTGGTACATCGACAGTGGATGCTCAAAACATGTGACAAGTGACAAGGAAAAACTTCACTCTTATAATGCCTTAGAAAAGGAAAAGAATGTCTCATTTGAAAATGTGTGATCAAGGAAATGAAGTGGTATTTCTATCAAACGGATGTGTTGTTTGTGAGCTTGATAGAGGAGAAACCGTGATCAAAGGTACAAGAACTCCAAACAACCTATACATTCTTAAGGGAGGACAATAACAGTGCTATCTAAGAAAAATGATGAAAACTAGCTATGGCATAGAAGATTGAGACATCTAAGCTTTTCTCAAATAAGAAAAGCATGCAGATTCCAGGTTGTTCGTGATCTTCCAGATATCAACATTCCTGAAAATACAATATGCCAACCATGTCAATTCGTTAAGCAAACCAGATCTCAATTCATTAAAAAAGAAGGGTCAGCTAGTAAGCCTCTTGAACTTGTTCATATTGATTTATGTGGACCATCAACGAAAAAGTGACCTTGTGGAGAAGAATAATTTATATTGTTCATTGATGATTTTTCTAGAATGTGTTGGGTAGGTCTTCTAAAGCATAAATATGAAGAATTTCAAAAGTTCAAAGCCTTCAAAGCTTCGGTTGAAAATGAATCAGATTGCAAAATCAAATGCCTTAGATCTGATCAAGGAGGGGAATTTACCTCGAATGAATTCTTTGACTTTTGTGAACAACATGGAATAAAAAGGTAGTTCTCCACTGCAAGGACTCCTCAAAAAAATGGAGTGGTAGAAAGAATGAATAGAACTATTCAACAAATGGCTCGAGCTATGCTAGATATATCTGAAACTCCTGCAACCTTCTGGGATTAAGCTGCATTCGTCACCGTCACTATTCTCAACCAGGAAAATGTTCGAGTAAACATCACTCAAACTCCACATGAACTTTGGTATGGTAAGACTCCATTTGTAAAATACTTTAAGGTTTTCGGAAGCAAAAGTTACATCAAAAGGACTGATGAAAAACTTGGTAAGTTTGAACCCAGAGAAGATGAAGGTATTCTTCTTGGTTATTCCTCCCCAAGTAAAGGATAAAAATGTTATAATAAAAGACTTGGGAAAATTATTGAATGTATTGATGTTGTGGTTGATGAAGCATGCAAAAATCCAAAACAGATAAAAATTGAAGATTACGACAATAAAGAAAATGAGGATTATTTTCCCACATCAAATCACATTGATTCTAAAGAAGAAACCAATGAAGCACCAAAAGAAGAGATAACAGTAGAATAAAATACCCGTCTAGGCATGTTCAGAAAAACCATCCAGAAACTCAAATTTTAGGGGAAAATAGGCAGGTGTGCAAACAAGAAGAAGTATTACAGAAACCTCAAGCTATCTAGCATTACTATCTTCCACTGAGCCTCAAAATGTAAATGAAGCATGCAAAGATGAATGTTGGGTCAAGCCCATGAATGAAGAACTTGAGAAAATTGAAAAGAATAATACTTGGGAATTAGTTCCTAGACCTCATGATAAGAATATCATAGGAATTAAATGGATATTCAAAAACAAGATGAATGAAAATGGAGAAGTTATTAGAAACAAGGCCAGACTTGTTTGTAAAGGATATGCTCAACAAGAAGGTATAGATTTGGAAGAAAATTTTGCACCTGTTGCTAGACTTGAAGCTAGAAGGATGTTTCTTGCTCTTTCTAGTTTTTAGAAATTCAAAGTATACCAAATGGATGCAAAATTTGCCTTCCTTAATGGAGACTTATAAGAAGAAGTCTATATTGAACAACTAGAAGGATTCATTCTTGGAAATGATGTAAAACTTGTATGCAAACTCAGAAAGGCTCTCTATGGTCTAAAACAGGCTCCAAGGGCCTAGTATTACCGTCTTGACAAATATTTCCACCAATATGGTTTTTCAAAGGGGTCAACAGATAGCAATCTATATACAGAGATTAACACTAATAAATTGCTAATAATTGTTGTTTATGTTGATGATATCATTTTTGGTAGCAATGAAGAATCCATGACTCATAATTTTGCTTCAGTTATGCATCAAGAATTTGAAATGTCCTTGCTTGGTGAGCTTACCTATTTTCTTGGTCTACGAGTTCAACAAAATAAATATGGTATTTTTCTGTCACAAAGCAAATATCTCAAACAGATCTTGAAAAAGTACGACATGGAAGATTCTAAAATAGTTTGTACCCCAATGGTAACAGGATGCAGTCTCAGCTCAAATAATGAATCAGTAATAGTACATCAACCAACTTACATATCCATGATTGGAAGTCTACTTTATCTAATAGGTACCCGACCTGACATCATGCATGCAGTAGGAACCGTTGGAAGATTCCAAGAAAATCCAAAGGAATCACACCTTCAGGCAGTCAAAAGGATTTTCAAATATCTTCAAGGAACACAGAACTTTGGTTTATGGTATCCTAGAGATACAGATCTTACTCTTCATGCATATATAGATGCAGATTGGGCAGGAAGTGTTGATGACAGAAAAAGCACTAGTGGTGGTGCATTCTATATGGGTTCCAATTTAGTGTCTTGGTTCAGCAAGAAACAAAGTTCAATTGCATTATCTACAGATGAAGCAGAATATGTAACTGTTGCATCTTGCTGCACACAACTACTTTGGATGATGCAAACCTTGCAAGACATTCAGATCACATGTACTCCACCCATCTCCATTCTATGTGATAATACAAGTGCGATTAGTATTTCAAAGAATCTAGTCATGAACTCGAAGACCAAGCACATACCCATCAAATATCATTTTCTACATGAATAAGTGCTTGAACAAAAGGTCAAATTGGAGTATGTTCCCTCCAAAGAATAGGTTGCTAATATATTCACTAAACCACTGCTCAGAGAGACTTTTGAATATCTTAGACAAAATATGGGAGTAGTTGTTGCATCATCCTGCTGTTAAATATTATTTTTCAGAGAAAGGTTGTTATATGCGAGTTTCATAAAGTGTAGTTGTGTACATACACGGATTTCTTTGGGCACAATTGCGTATATGTTGGTTTGAAGAAAAGCAGTGGGTCAGACTCAAGAAAAAGGGGTCTGATATGGTTCTGTCAATTATCTTCTCTGTTTGATAATGGTTACGATCTATTGATAACATGTGGAAATAAATTGGTACTCATAAAGTTGTTGATAACTTGATGTATATTTGATTGATGATGGTTCTTTGATATCTCTTACTGATATATGCAATAATTAGATCTGACAGTGAACATCTGGCACAGGTTCAGGGGGAGCATATGCTTCTAATGATGCATTGTTGGCATTGTCTTAGAATATCTTGGTACAGATCCGCATAATTGTTTTGATTCAGGTGACTCTTTTGATGAAGGTTGTTGATCCTGATGTTGCTGATGGTGCAGATCATATATGGTGTATGATAGTTGCTGATGACTATCATGGTCTTGTTGATGTCCTTATTATAAATGTTATGCATATCATTTAATGTAAAGGTCATGAAAGGACCTAATTTGTAACCCCACTATGCATGGGATGATGATGTAATATTTCTTGTTTTTGTCATGTATAAACAATTGGTATATCCCCACTTAGTTGGGAGATGGATGTATGTATCAATAATTAGAGATAGGAAGGTCATTGGTGATGTATAAAGTCATGTTATTCTTTTAGAAAATCCTTTTGCAGACTTTGCTTGTGCTCAGGGGGAGCATGGACTCAATCATAGGAGCTCAATTAGTACACTTAAGCATATCAGAGAATTTAGCATGTACTCAGGGGGAGGATGACCCTTTACCCTTGATGTCAAAGGGGGAGAGAGACTTGGTGTTGTTGTTGCCATCAAGTTCAAAGGGGGAGATTGTTGGCATTATGATGCATGTGTTGTACTTGATGGCAACCCACTTGTAGCAGAACAACTCACTTGTATATGGTAACTAGATGAATCGATAGAGAGATATCATATGTGACAGAATGCATGACAGTTGTCTTTATAGATGTAATGAAATGCAGGGCAGTTTCAAGGAATCAGTTCAGAAGGAAACTCTCTCAGATGAAAGATCATGGTACAACATGACAACAACAAAGAATTGCAACTCAAACTTCAAATAATGAAGAAAGAGAGGTATGCGCAGGTTCACCTTGACCAAGCAGTGTATACATGTAGGTTAATAGAACAAAAAGAGCGTATAACATACACACGCACTTTCGCAGAAGTAAAAGTGTGTATACATTGGAAAACTAAGCTTTTGGTCCATGGTATTTTGATCCATGGTATTGGTCCAAAGTATCTGGTCCGAGGCATTGACCCTAGGTATTTGGTCCTAAGTGGTTTTGGTCCATGGTATTGAGAAAGGCCTAAAACTATAAAAGGAGGAGAAGATCATTAGGCCAAAGTGTGCAAGTATTAAATATCTAATGAAGTGTGAGATCTAGTATGCAAGTTATTGGCTTATGGTGTTGTGCTTGAACTAAACTAGGGATGAACCTTTATGGTTGATGGAGGATAAGATCTAATGATGGATCAAGATCTTAAGGCTTGAATTGAACTATCTTTATATGGTTTGATCATGTTTATTCTAGATCTGTATACTGATGCATGTATTGTTTTGTAAATATTATGATCTGGGTATAATTGAAGTCTGGAATAGCTGCAAAATTATAAATTAATATTTTCATATGTATATGATGGTTGGCTTTGAGAAAAGCACGTATAGACGCAGGTTTGACACATGGAAGTAGCGTATACCTTATAAAATATGTTTTAGTTGTTTTTGTTTACTGTTGCATAATTCTTGGTTTTGGTTTGGGTTCTGGTTGCTGCATTCTGGTGATAGTATTTTGAATGATCAGATTGATGGGTTGTCATGGTGATTGATTGATTAGGTTGTGGTTGGTTCAGAAAGTGATTGGTTGATGCAGATGTACTTGATGATTGAACTACAATTATGATGTCGTTGATGGATCCAATATGAAAATTTATGAAAAGTGGTCCTTGGTTGAAGAAAGAAGGTCATAGCCTTCTGTAGGTTGCAGCCTACGTACTAATAAACATATCAGCTAGTACAAGAGTTAGGCGGTTGTAGCTCCCTTCCAGGAAAAGTTGGAGAACGAGAGAAGGTTGTAACCTTTTGTAACTACAAGCCTACATACTAGTATAAGTCTACACTAGTACAAAATTGTAAACAGATTTTCTTATTATTAAAAGAAGGCAGAGATGACAACAACAGGTGGTTTTCACCCACATTGGGTTTCCAACTTATATCTTGGTGTTCATGTGTGTTGCTTATGTGTGATGCTTTATTCTACTTTTACTGCACTGTCTAATAAATTTCTGATATACTGGTTAAAGTTCAATGAACGATAAATTGGGTAAATCAAAAGTTCTCTACATATATGCTAGTTTCCTTAAGTACAATCGCGTATACATGCTAGTTCACTTAGCTGAAGTAGCATATACAAATCTGTTTGGAAAATTAAATTATTGATATGATAATATTGATTCACCCCCCCCCTCTCAGTATTATTTCCAACACTATGATTATCACAGTAAATGATAGTTGGATACATCGTTTGACCAAACAAATCAACTAGGATCTTCCTCATGCATATGGCCTCACATGTTGCTTGACTCGCGGCCATGTACTCTGCATCTTTTGAACTGAGTGCAATCGATCTCTATTTCCTGTTATACCAAGAAACTCTCATTCAACCAATATTGAAGATCCCTCCTGATGTGCTATTCCTATCGGATGGACTCCCTGTCCAATATGCATCAATGAAACCTTGAAGCTTCACTCGCTTTGTCTGTCTGTACCACAATCCATACTGAGCAGTGCCCCTGAGGTATCTCAATACAAGGTCTGTCGCCTTCCAATACAAATTGGTAGGCCTAACCATCACTTGACTAGTCTGGTTAACTATAAAGCATAAGTTTGTTCATGTGTTCACCAAGTACATGAGTTAACCCACAAGTTTCCTATAAACGGTAGCTTCCATTACCTCTCCTGAAGTAGCATCCTCCTTCCTCCAGGTATTAGGTAGAGGAGTCTCCATAGGCTTGTAACTCCCCATGTGGAACCTCTTGAGTACCTCGCTCGCATAATTTCCTTGAGACACAAGCAACTCCCCATCACCTTGCCATTTTTCCATGCCCAGAAAGTAATGCATGAGCCCCAAGTCCTTCATCTCAAACTCTCTTACAAGGTCCTCCTTGCAATATTTGATTAGCTGATCATCCCTTGTCAGTATGAGATCATCAACATAAAGTACAATGATCAACAATTTACCTTCCACCACCATGTGGTACTCGTTCACATATTCTTCACTTTTCGTGAAGCCCAACCCGATGAAGTAGTTGTCTATCCTGGTGTACTAAGCATGAGGTGCTTGCTTCAGCCCATACAATGCTTTTTTGAGTCAACACACATGCGACTCATAGTCAAACATTTCAAAACATTCAGGCTTATCTATGTACACCTCTTCCTCAATAATGCCATTAAGGAAGGTTGTCTTTACATCCATATGATGTATCTTCCAACCCATCTGTGCTCATAGTGCCAATATAGATCTAATTGAAGAGTACCTTGTAACAAGAGAAAAGGTCACATAAGAGTGAATCCCCTCTACATGTGAAAAGAAACGGGCCACAAATCTAGCCTTATGCTTCTCCACACTACCATCTGTAGCTTGCTTTACCTTGTAAATCCAACGAGAGCTCACCATAGACTTATCCTTCAGTCTCGAGACCACATCCCAAACACTATTACGAACTATGGAGTCACACTCCTCCACCATGTCATCAACCCAAACCAGATTTTACACTGCTTCCTCAAAGGAAGATGGCTCTGTCACAACACATCTGCTCATAAGAGCCATGTACCTAGTGTACCTATCAAGTGACCTCCTCTATCTGCGTTGTGATGTGGTGCTCCCACATTCTCTCTAGCATATGACAACAATCTATTCACCTCTCTAGTGCACTTTATCCCATCTATGGAAGACTCTAATTGAGTGGATGTATCCACTCCTTGATCCTCTGCATGTGGTTTCTCCACATCAATGTGAGGCTCCTCAATCTTGGGAGCTAAAATGTAGATGAAGCTCCCTGTCAAGAGAAACTCACATCACCTTCTCCTCCTTGAATATGACATCCCTGCGAACCACTGTCATCCTATTGGTTGGCAAGTACACCCAATATTTGTGAGGTGTATCAGTGTACCCCACAAATATCCCTAACTCTGTTATCGGCTCAAGCTTCTTTCATGCATATTTGGTCACATGGAAATATACTGATGACCCAAATTCCTGAAGTGATCAACATCTTTCCTCTTTCTGGAATAAGCCTCCTTTGTTGTCTTCATCCCAAGTATCTGATGCGGGCTACGGTTCTAAACATTAACCAATGTGTTGCAATAAGGGAAAATTCCAATTCGAATTGAGGGGCCAAAGTCTCACTCGTCACTCCTCTCAAGGACTTCTTCTTGAACTTATTGAGTGGAAAATTTGTAGCAAAATGAACCAACTCATGACAATGAAAGCATTTCACTTTCGTCATGTATTTATTATTACCTCCATGGAAATAATTTGATTTGGAATGATAAAGTTTCCCTTTCTTCTTCCTTTCTTTCATCATCAGTATTTGATGAAGATCCGTCCTTTGTGTTCCTCTTGATCTCCTCCTACATCGAATCTGACCATAGTCGTTCCCAATCTGGCAGCATCTCCCGACCACTGATAGAGTCCTGATAACTATGCCAACTCTTTGGGAGTCCCAAAAGAGCATGACTCACCATATCATCCTTGACAACTATGATTCCAAAACTTCCAAGATCATCACGACATTGAGTGAACTTGGTCAAGTATTTTGGAATAGTCTCTCCTTTCTCCATTTTGATTTTTTCGAAGTTTGTCCTTCAGTGCAAATTTCCTTTGGTTGATAATGTTCTGATACAAGTATTTCAATGATTTCCAAATGTCATATGGAGTTTCCTTTCCATGGATACTCGAGACAATGTGGTCTCAAACTACCTCAAGGATTATCTACCTCGCCTTTGCCACACATTTTTTCCATTCGAGCAAATTCTATGCATGTGATGTTGTTGTCTTAGGAATGTCTTGATCAAAGAATTCCTTCAAGCCGTTATCCTCTAGAACAACCTCCATCATGTCCCTCTAGGTTATTTAATTTGAGCTACCTTCCAATGCATACTTGATCCCCAAACCGTAGAATGCCATCTGCCAATCCTGAATTATGTATTGCAAATTCGAATTTCACTTGTAACCAAAAACTCGAAACTTCAAAATTTCCTCTAGTATATTGAATTCACTCTGATACCATGTGGAATTTCCTATAGATTCACAAGCTCATTCAATGTACTAAATCACAAGATAAGAACCTACTTCTACTTTCCACCAACGAAATCTAATAGATCAATGAAAACAATATGAACTAGAAGAAGAGAAATCAATGACACATAACACATTAAGTTTTCCTAGGGAAAGCCACTACTCAAAACCCTACTTATCTGTATTGCATTAAATCATAAATATGAGTGAAGATACAAATATCATTCTCATTAGAACAACTCCGCAGAAGTATGCTCAACTCTCTACCTCACAAGCCCATTATTAGCCAACACTTATGCAATTTCCACTGCCTGCCAAGCCCCTATTTCCTTGTGAAATTCCTAGGATGAATAACCCATATTTAAATGGAATTCATGGTTCCAAAATTGCACAATCCAAACATAGATCCTTCTCTGATTGCATGCATGATATTTACAACAAAGTAAATCATATAACTGATAATGCATTGTCCCTGCACTTTATTCTCAACTGGTTCTTTCTTTGAACTAACATGCATGAGTTTATTATGAGGGAATCTTCAATTAACTGGAGTAACACTTGTAGATGCAACAATGCACCAACATATTGTTAGTCCTCTATTAGTTCCACAAATAGTTATAACCAATTTAACTAGCCATAACTCAGTAAACTGAGTTAATCTAATTACAACTCAATTTAAACTCATAGTGGACCCCTAAAAATTAGGGAGAACATATACATGACTACAAAAATACTTCCAAATCGAAATCCCTAAGATAATTAATTAAATTAAACTTAATTAACTATTTACAAGTTGATATGAGAATAGAATTCAATTTTAATTCACAGTTTAATTCAAGGATAAATTAAACTAGAATTTCTTGTTGCCATTTCTCAACACAACTAAGTTGCTATATTTACAACTACTTCCTATGTGTGCATTAACGAATCCTTCATAAAAATCACTATATCAATAGTTTATACACTTCAATCTTATTCAAACTCATGTATTTGTAGTGCTTTATAACTTAGATGATAAAGTTTTAATTGCAACACCTACTGGTAGTGGTAAGACTATTTGTGTTGAGTTTGCTTTACTACGATTGCATTAAAATTGCCCAAATAATGTATTTCGATGTTTCTATATTTATCCTCTAAAAGTTATTTCCAAAGAGAGATATCGATATTGGGAGCAAAAATTTGGAATAGAGACAAAACATACCCAAAACTGCCTCCTACTTTGCTTGACAAGACTCCTTTAGGCTGCGGCTATTGTATATGTTCTCCACTTATGATGAATTGCACTTGGGTTGGTGAGAATGATTCTTCTCCTCACTCTAATTTATAATCTTCTCAAGGTTTTTATCTAATCTTCCCTTGGGGACTTGAGAACTCATAAAATTAAACAAATTGGAATGAACAAATCATGTGCAAACCCAATAGTCATATAGAAAAATCAAAATCTCATAATAGACAACTCAAATTTTGATGATTTTCATTTCCTTTGGTTCCTCTCAAAGTCCTCTAACACCTCCATGTGTTAAATCATCGAAATGCCTCATGGTTCCAAACCCACCAGCTTGGGTGCAAAGCCCACAGGCTTGGGTTCTTAGCCCACAAGTCACTTTTGTGTGCCAATTCCTCCAAAACCCTCTAACATAGGGTTTGGAGTTTATCCCAAGCTAGAAATCTCAATAGCCTCGACATCCAAAAACGTTTCCTTGTATTCCACCAAAACTTGTTACATTCTTCAACATATAAAAGTATGTGGATATTTTTTGTAATGGAAGATTAAATGCTATCAGATTATGTTGAGTTCTCAAGTGATCGAGTGAGTTCATTCAACATTGGTTAAGATGAATAGGTTACTGAGTTCTCAAGCTTTAAAATAATATTTCAATATTTTAAATGCATAAAACTTATTTGTAACCCACTTGTACTATTATAATGTTCTTATGGTTTTATCAAGACATTTCTTAACATCCCTTGTGACACTCTCTAATGATTTCTTTCATTTGATGGAGTGTTATAGGACTTTCATCCAAACAATTATTTGGTAGATCTATCTTCATCGAATGATGGAAGTTTAGGTAGGATAGAAGAAGTTGACCAAATATCTATTACATCGTCTAACATACGAAGATCAACTAGAGCTTAAAATATTAGAAGAAAATTCCATAGACGCATGGATTATTTTCTTGGTAAAGGGGGGTCATGTTCTTTTGATAGTGAGAGCATAAATGACATCAAGGTGCTCTTGAGGTACAAATATCTAGTGAAACAATGGGTACCCAAGGATCTTCCTGAAATAACACTAATTTTTCTGTCAATGAATGGATATACCACTTTGCCCCATCATCATTACATGGTTTGCAACATTTTCTATAGATGGCATAAAGGTATGTTACAGAGGTTTAACTGAATTGATGGAGTATGTTCGACCCTATTACATCTACAATGATTGTGTACATCTAGTCCAATATACCAAATTATGAAAAGATATGGAGTGGCCGCAAATTATATACAACTAAAATGCAATGATCAAAACAAAGGCACAACTATGTATATTGATGGAAGACTAAAAGAAGGAGGGAATATTGTAGGGCTTATAAGTAGGACACAACCTGTGACCAAAAATAAGCAACCCAATTGCATATTCAAGGGGTGTGAAGGAAACCATGTATTCGTATGTGCCATTAAATCAATAGTTTCAGGGGAAGAGTTTCTCATTGATTATAATTTGAATTGAATAGATACAAATATTGCTATTATGGGGGTGGTATGTATTAAATTTTACCCAACTTGTAACCATTGTCTACTATATGTTATGATTGTCATTTCCTAAAATATATTGTCAGGCATCTTGTAAGTTAAGGAAACATTTTAATATGTCATGGTTATTATATTGTGGTAGGTTGATCAAGGTAAAAGGGCACCAACCTCACAATAGAGAAACATCATTGTAATTGTATGTAAAATAATATAACCACAATATTTATTCTAGAGTGGCATTTTATCCATTCTAGAGTAAGTCAAATTCATATTTTTAGCCATCATATAACTAAATGAAAGATACACTATGCATATGTGCAACTTGAGCAAATACATTCCTTCATCATTTTCAATGTATTGTTTCTATACAATATGGAATATATAATGATCCTATCATAACGCATCTTCCAAAATCTTTCCAAGATGATGAAGGTTTATAAATCTAGAACCTTTTATATGCCCTTGATATAACATGAAGTTTCTATATAAATTTAGACATATGGTAGTGGTTTTCTTATTAATATAATGATGATTAATTGTGGATGAATTGATTGATTTCTTTTTTTAATGTGTCATAATGAACTTTCGAGAGATCATAATATTTATGAGCAAATATTTAACTAGCTAAACTTCCCTTCTTATGTAAAAAATGGTTTTTTTTATTGATCTAAAATGTTTCATCAAATTCAAATATTTGAATGTTTATAACTAAGTATGGTGGAGTAAAATTACAAATTACACTTATTTAATAAACAAGGTGACAAAAGGAAGGCACCAACCTCAGAGTAGTCCACATATGCTCTTGAGGAAGTGCTTAGTGAAGAAGCAATTTTTTTTGTCTGCCAATCTGATCCAAGCAATAAATAAGCTTCGAATGAAATCAAACAAGAAACTCAATTCTTTAGTTCTGATTGAGCTGCAAACAGAAGTGATAAGAGCTCAAATCAAAACCTTGATTGACCAAATTCACCACCATGGGGTGAGAAACTCATTTAATTATCCCATTTATTTATTTCTTTATGATTTTAATTATCTCACATCTTATAAAAAAATCTTTTTTACACGAGTTTTTGATAGAGTACGATCCTCATGTTGCAACTACTGTGGCCAGTGTTCGTAGCGCTGATTCTATTCCTGTGAGTGATGCACTGATCAATGATTACTGATACACCTATTGAACCACACATGCCAAGATCCACACCCACTAAATCACATACACCAAGATTTTCCCATGATGTTGTGAATGCAGATCATGATTGCATCGCATAATTTGAAGTGATATTTCCTGGACCTTCCCATGTTACTAGCACAGTAACAATATTGATTACATTTTTGGTAGATGATGACCATGTACCCATGAAATTAGAGAAACTTCTAGGGATTTTAATAAGTGTTTTAAATACTAAGTATAATCTAATTGAAATTAACATCTAGTCTGTGATTATTTTAAACTAATGATGATATCATTTTGTAGGAAACAATGTGTTCTATAGATGCATGTATGACCTAACCTTAGAACTTTTTGGGCCCACCATTTAGGCAAACTAGAAATCACAAAGTTTGAAGTTGAAGATGAACTTATGAACAAGACGGTTGTCATCTTTGGTGAGGGTACCTTCAACGAAATTGGCATTGCCTCGAAGGCAAACTTACATTTATAATATCTACGAAACTAGTATAGGGTTCATTTTGTAAAGAACCCTAAGTATGAATTCCCTCCAGCGATTCCAAAGAGGGAGTGGAAATCCCTTACCACAGATCCAAACAAGAAGGAAATTTGAAAAGAAGGGAAGACACCACGAGACCTAGGAAAATATGACACGATTTTAATAATATAACTATGATTATTTATCACCATTGTGAAATCTAATTACCTTTTTCAATATTTTCATTATAGGCTCCCAAAAACATACAAATCCATGAAGGATAAAATATCTAAACATAGGCAAAATCGTCATGACCCTTGTGGTTACTCAAAACTGGCCGAAAAAATTGTAAGTTAAAAAAAAATTATATTCAAATAAAAATTCTTAAGAATTTTAACTTAATATCATAGAAGAAAATAAATTCATGTTCTCATGCAAAATTACATGGGTCACAATTCAAAGAATCTCCCATTGAGGAAGACCTTAAGCTTGCTTTCAAGCAAGGATATCGAGCCATGGTTGAATGTAGGACAAGCTTGGAATCTTCACAGTCTTCTAACATACAACCTAACACACAACAAAATAAAAGCAACAAAGAGAATTTATAAATTATTACTTGTACAATCTATTGGACATTATTTTTGGGCATAAAGTAATGTGTTTGGTTGTAAAAATAAGGCAAGAAATGTAGATGCAACACATGAGCTTACTAACCATGGAGTGCCTTTTGAAATTGATGTTCAACATGATAATGGAGGTATTTCATGTGTTATAAAAAATTATAGTATGGATTACAATTAAAATTATTTAAATGAAAATGGTGTATTAATTATAACCTTTCTTGTTTCTAATCCAAAGCATGTATAGGATGAGGTCAGACAAGAGGAGGAAGATATGGCCACATCTGAAAGTATTTCGCTTCCCTCCACTACCGAAGTAGGTAAAGAACACTCTACTACACCTTTTATTAATAAAAAACTTGTAATAATAATAACTATAAATATAAATTTAACATTTCTTTCTTATTGCAGTTGATGCTCGGCTCCACCCACAGCAACATAGGTTCAGGACTAGGTCAACAGTAAGAAACGAAGAGCCCACAATAGTTGAAGGGGACCAAGATCAAGATGTCATTTCTAAATACATATTTAAAAAGAGAAAGAAACATGATAATAAATTACTGTACTTATTTAGTTAGAGCTTGGTTTTTGAGTACCGTATTTTTTACTGAGAGGTTGAATGCCTCATGGCATGTGCACATGTAACTTTTGACTATCTTAATAAAAAGTTGTGATTTTTCCATTGGAAGAGATTAGAATGACTTTGTTTCATATTATGTAAACATATTTTTTGTGATAAAATTCATTGAGATAAAACATTTTGAGGATGTATGAATGAGTGAATGTTTTCTATTTGTTTCTTTATGTATCTTAATGTTTTGATTTCAACTATTTCCTAGCAGATAGAATGGGTACTTTAGAATTGAGAGTGATTTGGGAGGGGAGGGGGGCATGAGAGATTCCACCTTCACATGGTTGGCCATGTTCAGTAGAGAATAAATTAGAATTTTGATAATCTTAGAGCAAAACATCCTCAATCTAATAGAGAAACAAAAAATTCAATGTTAATTTCGTTGTTACTTCATCGAGTAACAAATAAATAATAGTCATGAGTGCAAATGTGCTCTAGTCTATAAGAATACAGGTCAAGCAGTGAGATAATAATAAAGTGGGTTTGTGCATTGTATCGATTATTCTTTGGTTATATTGAGATGTTTCCGGATTGATACCAGAATTGTTGAGGGTTGGATTCCCTCTTTGCTTTTGTATTTTCATGGTGATGTTCTCATTATGTACTCTTGGTTTTTATGGTAGATTTATTTCATTTCCAGTTATTTTCTTTCATACATTGTTCTTTTAGTTTTGTATGAAAGAAATAGAGTGAAATAAGAATCTTTTCCATGGAAAACATTCATGTAGTATTTGTATTTCTTTGACCATTGTGTTTATATTTGAGTTAAAGACCACAAACTCTCATTTTTCATGCAGCGTTGTAGGAGAAAATCCTACTCTATTATTTTGGTATAAGGAAATGGTGTGGATTTTCTTCTATTTTATTAATTATTTATGTCATTAAACTTCTCCTCCTCCTTTTTTTTGTAGTTACTTTCATTCACATATCGGGATTTGAAATGTTAACTAGGGTTGGATTCATATACTTGAAAAAATATCAACCAAGTACTGCTCAACTTTATCCCACCAAGCACTTGGCTACCAGGTGCGTGATTTAGTTTTGCATTGAATTTTATTTCAAGCACTTTTTTTTCTACATTTCAAATCTAGTCTAAGTAAGGGATAAATTAATCTAAATCCTTAAACCTACAAACATAGAGTAGTAAATTAAAAATGAGTATTTTAGGAAACCCTAGATCTAACATATAGGTAATTAACATAAAAATAACCCCAAACAAGTTTTATTAACACTATTAACCCTTTCCAAACCAACATCCTGTCACAAATATTGAGATAAGCCACATAATCTTCCATGTCACTACCATGTCATCTACCATTTAATTTCTTTGCCACCTACTTTTCCACATCACTCTCTACCACCTATCATACCACATAATGGTCAAGGCACTACCATGTGTCACTCAAAAAAGGGCCACTTGGCGACCCAAAAGTTCCAAATACACTTGGCACTTGTCATGACCATAGGGTTTCATTTCATCATCCTACTCCCTATCCATGCCATGTCACCTTTCCATGTCATTAATATATCGCTTGTCCTCACCTTAGTGTGCCACGTCATATGTGCATGCACATGTAGGCCCGAAAATATTTCCTGTCTCACCAACCTAACTATGACATGTAAAATATACACACAGATCATCCTTGGGGCATTACACTAGTGTTTTTTCTATTATCTTCCATTAATCCTTCTAAAATTTTCTTATGAATTTGGATCTATGCTATTCAGTATTTTTTCAAAAAAATATCATTCCTATGAGTTGATTTCATGAAAACATATTCCACTTGGATTGTATTATTTGTACTTTGAATTCCAAGAAAATTGTAAATAATTTGTAAGACAATCAATGACAACAAAAATGACATACTTACATTTAAAATCTGGTGAACATGTAATCCATTTGATTGATATATTTCCTCATAATTGGTTGTGTAAGGGTTGAGGTAAACTTAGATTCTAGATAGTATCTCCTTAATTATTTTACACACATGACATTCTCTTACAATTTTCTGAATATATATCCTAATTCTTGCCCCAAATAATTATTATTTTAACCTTTGACATGTTTTAAGGAAAAAAAAAATGTTACTCTATTGGGGAGATAAGAGAATCCTTTATTATTTTTTGTTTCAGCTTTGATTGAAGGAATACAAATATATTATCATTATAGAGAATGATATCCCTCTTCCATTAACATTTTTCCATAGAGTTCTTCCATTATTTTAGACATTGTATTTTTTGGCCACTATTATTATATTCTCGCTAGTGATGTTGAGCTACTTCCAACCACACAAGAATTGAAGATGTAATGGAATATAATTCAATGCTTATTCTATTCTAGATGGTGTATCTTCAACCACATTTACTTTCCATTTTATGTAGATTATTTCAAAATTGAGAAATAGATTCTAGATTCATTTCAATGATTTTTCCACAAAATATCAAAATTAAGACCTATTTTGAACAAGAGACAAGGAAGTTTAAGAGGGAAACATAGCCAATCAAATTCAATTTGTGCAATTCACTAGCCCTCTCTTCCAATCTTTGACTAGATTCTTCATATTTCTCTTCATCCTAGATTTGATTTAATCCAATTATGGTAGCCATGTTGGATTTAGTGGTGGGTTGTTCAATGCTCTCCTACAATCTAGTTATCCCATTTTATTTTAGCTTATATATAACTTAAGGATAGTCTCCTTCCAAGAGTTTTTAAATTCTTGATATTTTATCAAATCCTTTCAACCTAATCTAATGATGTTGGTAGGTTTCTTAATGTAATCCCAATCTGAGCCCTCTTAAAAACCCACAGTGCCCAGTTGCTCTCTGAAGATGCTTCCTTCAACCTTGCTATGGTCGCTTTACGGGATTATAAATCACTTTATATAAATTACAACAGGAGGATTTAATAAATAGTGGGAAGAGCTTAAAGAGTTACACATACACCCTTTCCCTCTATCATCAACATAAACCTTTCTATATTCGTTGGACCCTTATTCAATTTGAATACAGTCACGTAGCATTCACAAAACATATTCCTTAATATTAATAATCAACCACTTTTATTTTTTCCTATCACTTTCCCCTATATTCTAGCTTTGAAGATCTTATTTAGCTTCCCTTGTGAATTGGCCCTTACTATATTGCATATTCCTTTGTTCCTTTGATAGAAATTGAGGCTTACAAAAGCCCCCAATCTGACCTCTCCTTATAACGCAATTAGTTGAACTTCCAGGTTGGCCACTACTCCATGTAATACTCCACATAAGCCCGCTAACTTCACACTGGGTAAAGACCTGGGGGTGGGTCCTACTTAATTCTCCACTTAATATCTGACCCACTCATCAATTAACATAAGCTTTCGCCTTAACCTTATAAGTAGGGTCCACTTACATATAAAGGCCTACTCTTTAAAGCTCGACATGGCCGAGAAATGTCATTTACAAATTTCGTCAAGGTCGAACTTCTCGGAGGAACCCATAGTTCCACGTGAGCCCGGACCTTATCATCTTGAAGCTCCTCTTTTCATTTAGATCATTGTTTTCCAGGATGGACTCTTTGGCCCAACATTATCAATTAACATCTTTCGACATCGTTAGCTCACAGTCTTCCTCCGAACATAATTCTATCTCATGTCTCTTGGAGATGTTAGATGGTAGACTCTCCTCAAGGAGAATACTAAGTGTTACGTATGTTGCCTTTGTTGGCTCTTTCTTGACCTTTGTATCTCCTCTTTATGGAATTCCTCCCAGTTTTATGGCTTCTTCTCCTCTCGACTTTTATGCATTAGTTCTCGGCCTGTAATCTTTTGTATTGCGCCATCATATGCGTATTCATTTGGGGTTATTAATCCCTTAGTGGATCAATAGTCAATTGATCCTCTTTGCCTACTATAAAGGGAATGATACATCTCCACTTCTGTAGTGGCTCTCCCTCTTGATGTTTTATATCTGCAGTCACCAAAGTGTGTGTGTGTGTGTATTATATATATAATATAAATAATATATATATATATATATATATATATATATATATATATATTATATATATATATATATATCAACAATCAATATTAAAGAAGGCTTACCACCAAGAGTAACAAGAACTTGAACTACAATGGTACTCGCAAACATAGTGATTATCCTATGGAATATATATGTAAATAATTAAAAAAGTACTTTGGCCTGAATGAAATCAATTTGGCCCTTTTGGCCTTATAGCCACTCTCGAATCACTTGTCCTATCTCTAATTGTCTCTAATAATAGTGAGATGATTTAAAAAATAGTGGGAGGTGTCGAAATGGTTACACATACATCCTTTCCCTCTATTATCAATGCAAGCACCTCTATATTTGGTCAACCCTTATCCAATTTCAATACAAGTGCTCAACATTCACAAAACGTATACGCTAATATTAATACACAACCTCTTTTATCTGTGCCTATTCCTTTCCTATATATTCCAAAGTCAAAGATCTTATTTAGCTCTCATATCTATCTATCTATA
>APFE030616741.1:123349-134295 GCA_000404065.3 Pinus taeda | reverse complement strand
TTGTATTTATATTATATAATTTAAATTAACTATAGTTATATTAATAATGTAAAAGGTAAAAATTAAATGAAATTAAAATCAATAAAAAAATGTTTTAGAAAATATAAATAGTAAGATGGAAGAGTTGGTTGATATGTGTCATTTTGTTTAAAATATTTTACGGTTTTTTTCAATTTTTCTGAACTCCTTGATTTTCCTTTTAACATAGTGATATTTTCTTCTTATTATTTTGGCATGTTCAATAATTAATTGGTATCTGTTGTTCTCAAAATATCCTGCTCTTCTACCATGTTTAAAATTAGCATTATATTTTCTTATTCTGACATGAAATTCTCTTTTACTTTTATCAATTTATTGAACATGAAATAATATAATATATCCCTCTATAGTTATTGAGATCAACCTATGTAATACAACTTGCATATTTGACATGCTAAAAAAAATCATCAAACCACATTAAACCATATATTAATAAAACCAAAAATTACCATTAAATATTAATATTTATAGCCTATTATACCACATAATATTTGTAATGATAACAAGTGACTTGCAAAATGTTGAAAGCATTTAACATGCGAGAAGGGGAAGTGTGCAAGACAACCATATATGGGGAAGTTGTGTCAAGAGAAAATAATGATAATGACTACTATGCAGACAATTCCACACTTAGTATTGAAAAAATAATTAAAACTTAACAATACTATTAATATTTACGCAGTAAGGCGTTTCCCTCTGAAATCAACTCTTCTCCTCGCCTACGTGTCATTTTGTGCACCATACGATTAGATGTTAGACGATTACACAAATTTCAAGCGTTAGATCAATGGCAAGGGGAACAGACACAGGCGGAATAGAAACGGGACTAGAAATGCATGTTGTCAGAACAGCAGTACGTCCTCCCTTCAGTGCAGCGCAGGAACTGAAACGCCAGGATATCTCCACAGTTGATCTCGGGTTGCGTCCGTGCCCCACTGGGAAGACCTGTGCAGGCCCAAACGGAACGATGCTTACACAAATTTCAAGCGTTAGATCAATGGCAAGGGGAACAGACACAGGCGGAATAGAAACGGGACTAGAAATGCATGTTGTCAGAACAGCAGTACGTCCTCCCTTCAGTGCAGCGCAGGAACTGAAACGCCAGGATATCTCCACAGTTGATCTCGGGTTGCGTCCGTGCCCCACTGGGAAGACCTGTGCAGGCCCAAACGGAACGATGCTTACGGCAAGTATGAACAACATATCATTTACATTGCCCACGATTGCTCTGCTTCAAGCTAATTATTTCGGCATTAATGGCGTCTTTACAAGCGATTTTCCTTCAAATCCTGCGGTTACATTTAACTATACAGGAGATAATATACCCCTAAGTCTTTGGAATCCTGTACGTGCAAAAAACGTACAACAAAAGTGAAAGTACTGGAATACAATTCTACAGTGCAACTGGTATATCAGACAACAAACATCTTCGTGGCAGAGAACCATCTGATGCATCTTCATGGTTACGGTTTCTATGTGCCTATTGAAGCAGGCAGTGGCCTCTATGAAATTGGACTCTGAAGCCTATGTTTCTATTTTGCAGGCCTGTATGGACACCAAATCTATTTCCCAGGGCAATCAACTCCATGCCCACATGGTTGTAAACGGGGTTGAGCAAGAAACTAGCTTGAAAACAAAACTTCTGAGCTTCTATGTTGCCTGTGGGAGAATGGATGATGCACGCCTGCTATTTAAGAGAATGTGCCACCGAAATATCTTTTTATGGAATGAAATGATCAGAGGATATGCCTGGAACGAGCCCTTTGAGGATGCACTGGCGCTCTACTACCAGATGGAACAGGTAGGCGTTCACCCAAATAATTTTACTTATCCCTTTGTGTTCAAGGCGTGTGCTGGGCTCTCAGCTCTGCAAGAGGGCAGAGATATCCATTATCATGTAGTTAAAAGTGGGCTTGAAATGGATGTTTATGTGGCAAGTTCCCTAATAGATATGTATGCAAAATGTGGAGATTTAGAGAATGCAAGGAAAATGTTTGACAAAATACCTAAACGAGATGTTGTCTCTTGGAATGCACTGATTGCAGGGTATGCCCAGAATGGATATGCTGGCGAGGCTTTGGCACTTTACAATCAAATGCAGTTGGCAGATGTGAAGCCCACTTCAGTCACCATGGTGAGTGTACTTCCGGCATGTGCGCAGCTAGCAACTTTGCAGCAAGGTAAGCTTATCCATCAGACTGTAATTAGGTATGGGTTTGAGTCCCATGTTTATGTGGGGACTGCACTTATGGATATGTATGCCAAATGTGGTAGTGTAGAGATTGCCCATCGAATGTTTGACAGGATGCCTCAAAGAAATGCCATCTCGTGGACTGTTATGATTGCAGGATATTCCCAGAATGGGTACAACAATGACGCTTTGGTTGTCTTTCACCAAATGCAGCTAGCAAACATGACACCTAACTCGTGATCGATTGTAAGCGTGCTTCGGGCATGTTCCCTTTTAGGAGATCTGTGGAAAGGGAAGTGTATTCATGCTTATGTGATTCGGAGTGGAATTGTTGAGGATGTGAATGTAGGGAATTCCCTTGTAGCTATGTATGCCAAGTGTGGAAGTATAGACGTTGCTCTTCAATTTTTTGACAACATGCCTAAAGGAGACGTGGTTTCATGGAATGCAATCATTGCTGGCTATTCCCAGAATGGACGAGCGTACAAGGCATTGAGACTCTTTCAGCAAATGCAAAAGGATAAAATGAAACCTGACTTGACAACAATGGTGAGCGTGCTCCCTTCATGTGCACATTTAGCAGCCCTACAACAAGGCAAATTGATCCATGGACACATACTTAGAAATGGACTTGAGGTGGATGTTTCTACAGGGAATGCTCTGATAAGGGATGATCAGTTTCCTGTAAGCATAATTATATGCGCACTGTGGCAATCGTACTTGAAAGTACAAGTTGTCTATACAATCTTCATAATTAAGGTTGTCTTCCTTATTTTTAGGGTGTCGATCTTTTCATAGAAATTTATCAAATTCCTTCTGTTTCATACTGAATTTGGGTTTTTCCATTCTCATCACAGTTTCTAATAGCATCCCAATCCTTGTACTTGTTTTCAAATGATCACCGATGTTAATCCAAATGTAGATATTAATATAACAAGAAGCAAGCTCGTGAACCCAGTATGAATGGAGGGCTGAGTAAGAATACAACTAGCGTTTCTCTTACAGAAATATCTTACTAGATTTGAACATCTCTTCTCCCATGAAGAAAAAGCCAAACGACCAAAATAGTAAAATACAGCCAAGTCAGTAATTGGTTCCTCTGTATAGATGAATTCTTCTGTGAAATTTGAGAATTATTGTTGAAATTATTATAATATGTGTTTTTCTGGTTGATGCTATTTGCTATCATTTTATCTGTTTCTATGATATTTGTTTGGATTTTTTTATTAATTATTAAATTTTCTGTATTTGAAATCATTGTATTGATATATATGAAACTTATAATTATGATTGGAAGCCACCTCAACATGAACGAATCAATTTAAGTGAGTCCATGTCCACACTCTTATACTGGATTCGAAGAAGACCATGTTTTGGGAACTTAACATGAATGGACTATTTGATGTAGAACATTTTTGAAATATACATTGACAATTTAATGTCGTGATGCGTTTTGCCTCTCTAATATGAACAAAATAGAGCACTTCTAAATTGATCAACAATTGTGAAAATACAGGATAAGTTTCTAAAATGCAGGAAGCAAATTCAGGATCCTTTCAAGCTCATGGTTTTCCTTTTATTGTACAGTATTTTGGAACTCAAATTATGCAATGTATTAAGTCATCACAATGAAGCCAAGGTGTATTATACAGCTAGTGGACCTGCGGGAAACAACTCTAGGATATTTTCAGTGTCATAGATTTCTTTTCAATGCTTCGATACTTTGGAATTCAATATTATGCAATGTATTGATCTATGTGAAAAAAAATGTTCTTTTATTTCAAAAAAATGTTTTATCATAATGAAAAAAAGAGAGTATATTATACAATTTGAGTGGATTTAAGAGTATTTATTTGCTCCATAAATGTTTATTCAATATAAATATCTTAAAGAAAAATAAGATTTAGAAATGTATAAATATTTTAATGCAAAATAAGATTGGGAAACGTTATACTATTTGAAAGATATGTAAGTTCTTATCTTAATGTGGTATTATGTGGTATTTTGGTACATTTGACTTGATTATAAATGATGATACTAAATATTTGTAAAGAGAAAATAATTTATGAAATTGTCTCAATTGGGTTTATCATGGGTGGTTCGGGCGAATAGTTATTATTTTTCCGAGTTGGTTCGGGGGAATGGTTATTATCTTTCCCAACTAGGGTCAATTTCTGCAAATTACATGTTGAACTCATAACAAATATATTGTTGAAATGGTTTTGAGCTTTGTTGTTGATTGACACCGTGCCTTAAAGATTATAAGGTTTACCTAGGGTACCATCTTTGAAATAAAGTGAAATAATCAAAAGTCTTCCCTGAGCTTTGTAACATATAAAAAAGTTACGAAATTATGTGCGTCTTGGGATTAGCAAGAGCTAAATTTTGAGAGAAGATGGAACTCATATTGACTCCATGGTTAGAGAATAGTGCACCTTGTAATTCAATTGCTAAAAATTTGTTATTGAAAATATGTGTCAATCTATTCAATTTTGTAACTATATTAATGTTTTCAATGAACATGATATAGGGATTGAAACTTTGGCTTTTAATAACAATACTCATTGTACGTACATGTGAATAAAGACAATCAATACTTGAATTGTTTTGTTAATGGAAGATATGTAATCCCTAGTTAATTAAGCCGTAAGGCGTTTCCCTCTGAAATCAACTCTCCTCCTTGCCTACGTGTCATTTTGTACACCATACGATTAGATGTTAGACGATTACACAAATTTCACGTGTTATATCAATGGCAAGGGGAATAGACACAGGCGGAATGGAAATGGGACTAGGAATGCATGTTGTCAGAACAGCAGTACGTCCTCCCTTCAGTGCAGCGCAGGAACTGAAACGCCAGGCTATCTCCACAGTTGGTCTCGGGTTGCGTCTGTGCCCCACTGGGAAGACCTGTGCAGGCCCAAACGGAACGATGCTTACGACAAGTATGAACAACATATCATTTACATTGCCCACGATCGCTCTGCTTCAAGCTAATTATTTCGGCATTAATGGTGTCTTTACAACCGATTTTCCTTCAAATTCTGTGGTTACATTTAGCTATACAGGAGATAATATACCCCTAAGTCTTTGGACTCCTGTACGTGCAACAAAAGTGAAAGTACTGGAATACAATTCTACAGTGCAACTGGTATATCAGACAACGAACATCTTCGTGGCAGAGAACCATCTGATGCATCTTCATGGTTACGGTTTCTATGTGGTGGGAGAAGGACTGGGAAACTATAACCCAACAACTGATCCGCTGAACTTTAATCTTGTTGACCCCCCTCAACGCAACACAATAATCGTTCCAATGAGTGGGTAGGTTGCCATAAGATTGAGAGTTGATAATCCAGGTATATTTAAACTCATTAATGTTACCCCTGCATTGTAGTGTCTCCCCATAACATTTCAGTGATAAGAAAGCAGAAATCGTGCCAGCTTGGATGGTAATTAAAGATGGAACCACTGGAAGCAATTTTGTGGTAAAAATATGCAAAATCTTGGAGCAAGTTGAAAGAACAACAAAGTCTTTGAGGAAAATGGAAGAGCAGCAAGCTGAAAATATCAACAGTTTCCCAGAATGGAACTAACAAAATGCCTTCGCAGACCAACACTTCATGCTAGCTGCAGTACCAGTACGAGTCTCGAGAATGATCTCTCACGCATGGGATGTTGCCCTCTGACAGCAGAATCAATGTAAACAGGGTTTTTATTGTATGCAAAATGATACAGGAGTCTCACTGGTTCACGGGCAATCCTCACAACCAAAAACAAAATTTGTTTCCTATTAAGATATTGATAGATTCTTCATTGATCTTAATTGAGCTCAGAATTTATGTTTTGATCATGATTTAGTTATAGAGATCATACCCTGTATAGAATTCTGGTTTTGTAAAACACTTCCAGAGCTTGCATCACGTTTTGAATTGGATTACATTAATTGGATTACATTCTGTCAACAATTGTGATTTGTAAACTTTACTGTTCGGTTGACCATCCACATGTCTGATAATCATTACCATGGAGGAAGAAAAATGGTCCAGGATTCATGCCGGGACCTCTCACGGGAATAATATCAACTCCAACACTTTGTATTACTGATAGTCACTAGACTCTGATAACCATTACCTTGGAAAAAGAGAAACAATCTAGGATTCATGTTGGGACCTCACAAAGGAATAAGTCATTGAAGTGGAGGTTGGATTCACAATCACTGCATGGTACCTTCGTAAACAATGCCCAAGTTAATTTGGGCTGCCAAGATGTGTAATACATTTTTATTTGGGAATTGAAATGGGTCAACATGGAATAAAGGTCTGAATCATTGTTTCACATTTGCTGGAGAATGATAATATAGAAGTCAAACTGCCAACCACCACTGGAAGCTCATAAATAGCATCAAAGGTGTTTTGTCTGTAGGATTAATGGAAGTCAAACTGCCAACCAACACTGGAAGCTCATGTATTGCATCAAAGGTGGCTTATTTAACTATTGAATGCTTTCACCCGGATGCGGGTGTTACTCCATGCATTTAAGCTACATGTGTCTCCCACGCGCAGCGTACAGAAGGCCACGCCTCAGGCAGATGGTGTTAACTAGTTCTGGGCTAGCCTCTGCCCCAAGAGCATTTACGGGACTTAAATGCCCTTCAATGCGTTCTAATTCCCAAGGGATAGCAGGGCAATATCACAGGATGGCGGAAACATTCCACCTATTTCGTTTGCAGTTGGGCTCAGGAACTGTTAGGTGCGCAGTTCAGTCCAGGGTTGAGGAGGGAGGCTCTGAGGGCAGCAAGCCCACCCTCGAGACCATCCCCTGTCCAGTTCATGTTTTACGCTCACAGTATTTAAGGGAGGTTTTTAGGTTGGATGCTGGGCTGCATGGTCATAGGAGGAACTTTCTGAACCATACGTTTTCCACAGGCAATTCTAAAGGAGGACGCGGGAAACTGAAAGCTCGGCTCATTCCTCAAGAAGTAGTTGATTACTCTGTTTTTATGATGGCTCCCCGAATGCGTGCAACTCCTCGCCGTGGTCGCAATTCCGGGCAGCGGGGAGGCATAGGAGGAAGGGGCCATTCCAGCCCACGGCACATCTCTCCCTTGGCCTATGCGTCGCCTCCTTCGTTCGAGTCAGAGGACTCCGGTTCCACCATTAGCAATTCGGTTCAGTCAGCGAATTTTCACTACAGACGCAGGACGAATAAGCCCATTGTCAAGGGCCTGATTACTGTTATTTTTTCAGAGGAGGATGATGAGGAGGGAAGTTGGAAGGCAGAGACAGAGGAAAAGATGCCTCCCTCCTCGGATAATTCTACAAAGATTAAGGATTTGGATGACCACTCCTATAGCCCTGAGTCACAAAGCAGGCTCGAAGAAGAGAGTACCCTTGGGTGCTCGGCGGAGCAGGCTGAAGCCTTAAGGGAAATTGGCAGCCTGAAAGGCAAAGAGCCCATGGAAATATCTCAGAATCCAACGGATGTTCAACCTGAAGTGCACGACAGCAAGCCTTCTTCACCTCAGAGCAAGGTGCGGGATAAGGAGCCTGATGACTCTTTCGCCAACATCCTGTACCTAAAACTGTCGCCTGGTATTGAACGAATTGAAGACATTCCAGATGGGATGGAGGTCACATGGGAACGCGACCCGGAACGTGAAGCAGAGGACCGAAAGAAGCAGCACAAGTAATGGACGTGGTGCTGAGGGTAAGCCTTCGGTTCTAGGCGTAAGGTGTTTTTTGTTCCGCTATGTCTCTGAGTAGCTTAGACTTTGTGCAGCAAGGGCACTACATTTCGAGGAAGGCAGCATTAGATGACATGCTGCATGCAGTCCTTGTTTTTTTGTGACTTGTTTTATATTCCTGAAAATTTTTTGGGTTTATTATGCTTGATAGTTTTGCTGTAAAAACTCTTCCTGTTGATGTATTTTTGTCCTCTGGCATGTATAAGCAGAGGAACAAGGCTGACATGAAAAGCTTTGACAGAGAGTTGAACATACGCTCTCAGAGGTTAAAACCTCTTGTAAATACTTTTTCTGTTTCTTTAATATAAATAGTTTAGTCTTTGCCCAACAAAAAACTATTGAATGCCTTCTTAACGTTCCGAAGTTTACTACAGTTTCAATAATTCCTAAAGTATAGTTTTCCATAAATTAGAAAGGAAACATGTCTTACTGGCTCTTGGGCATATGTTGTGTAGTGGCATTATGGCAACGTCTGTGTTGTACAAGTTTCTGCTGTGTAAATAATTGACTTGCTTCCAGAATTTTTGTGCACTGACTATTGTAGCCTATAGATGCACCATAAAATAAGCTACAAGAAATATAAAGCAGAAGAGTGTTTTTCCTTCACACAGCTGCTGTGTAAACATCCAGCCAAAAAACCATGCCAAGCCCCAGACATCCATACAAGTTGAAAAGAAATAGGGCTTTTTGATAACACAGTAAAGCTCAAGGAAAAAAAATACTACCATATATTTCTATATTTTCAGTCAATACATGGTAATATAAAATTCAGGCTTCACCAAATAATTTGGGCCTTGGATCTTCAGACAATACACTCTAAGCTTATTTATCCAACTTTTTTTTTTCTTGAATCAGGTGGTAATAACACTAAGCTACATTGAGTTAACAACAGTAAAATTTTAAATTACGTAACACACATTCCAAGTTAGCCCAAGGCCTTGTGCAGCAATTATCCCTGAATTACCCCTTTCTAACAAGAGGCAAACAACTAATCATGCTTATCAGGGATAGCAAATGTAGGAAATACATCAACTAAAACATGCAAGATAAATATACTGAATGTTAGATTTTTTTTGTTAATCTTCACATATCCTTTGGACCTGCATCTCCTAGAAAGCAAGTTTTTGTCTTACTGTCTATGTAAGGACAGCTGAATAGTACTTTAGGAAGGTTAACTGAACCTTGCTTTATGAATAGCCCTTTAGGAAGAAAAAATCATTTTAGACTTCATATATAGAGAAGTGTTGAATACATTTAATTAAATAATAAAAAAATATATAATGAGGCAACAAAAACTGTCAAAAAAAGACAGGCAAAGGAGAATGTAATAGAGAAGACAGCAGGATAATCAGGCAACAACTTGAATAGATAAATTGTAGTCACACTTAAGTGTGGGAGAATTCTAGATAATGTAAGGTTGACTCATGCATTTTATTTCCAAAGCACTGCAATTCTCTATCGTATATTTTACTCTCTAATATTCGTCCACTATGAATACATCATTCTTTCTGCTAAAATTAAAATATTTTAGTGGATGGTATGTCTTTTATTTGCTGTGCATTCATGCCTTAATCAATAAATTTGATTCCAATTGCTGAGCACTCTAGGGTTGCAAACACAAGCTCAATATCTCTCTTTGATCACTGGAATTTTTTCCAATATTTGATACCAAAGCTAATGGTCTGTTCATAAGCAAGGCTAGACTTTAATTTTCAGGTTGGTTACCTATTTGAAAAAGAACAAGAAATACAACAAACACCAATGCAAATTAGAAGTCTCGAAGTTCACCAAAACCATGGTTGTAGCTAGCTTGAATTTCTTCTTTGTCTAAAACAGATCTGGTTGTAAAATTTAACAGCATGGGGTTTCATCTGGAACCTGCAAATGGGAATTCCATTATTGAACAAGATCATTATGAAGTCAAACATACCATATGAACTGCTAATCACATGAATCTTACTTGTAGCATTTTGAGCATTAATGATCAAATGACTCACATCAGTAGTGCCAAAACACCAAAAGAAAAATGGAGCACACGCGTGTGAAAATAAAGTTGTAACTGTGAGATTTGTCTGAGGGAACTTCACCAAATAAAGAGGAGGCTCCTAATATGTAGCCAAACACAACAATAAATTGAAATTCAAGCTGTTTAACATTTATGAATATCAAGCTATCATCCTAAGATATAGCTGAGGAAGTTTTCACAAATAAAGATGACAACATAAGATGTGGCCAACAACATCAATCACTTCAAAAAATTGTTAGAGATGCTAGCACCTGTTGAGGCACCAATTCAAAATGTACATGCAATCATCACCTTGCTTGCATTACTAGCCTAATCTTATGTCAGTCTGGTCACTTCATTTGACATAGAGCCCAGATCGCCATAATAATGCAAGAGAAGACATGAAAGAAATATTGAAGGTTGATAACAAAAAACACAGTTTTCTTTCAGCAAGTAGGAACAAGAAGTTCGAGAAAAAGGTTGTTGATCTGACTCGAAAATGAGATTCACTTGCAATCATATTTTTTGTTGCTAAAATAGCAAGGTATAGTTCATTTATTGTAGAAAGCAATGGCACCACACCAAAGGAGCATTGGAAAATGTTTTCAGTTGAAAAGGAGGATAAAGCAAATGTGGCAACATACTTCAGGCAGTCTGAGCCTACTACTTACATCAATGCTCCACTGGTTAGCGCCCTTGGATTTTTCCGTGGTCATCCTTCCTAGCAAGCATGTGAAAATTAATGTGCACCAAATTCCTCTCACATAATTGAATATATTTGTACTCAAAATCTTACCCCAATGAAAAGCCCAAATAAACTATGCACCTGGCAAAGTGCACATGGAGGCACAGTGGATGTAGGAAGCTTGCAATGGCAGTGGTTTAGGATTATCTGATTTTCATGGCCTCCATGGCTAAATGGGTAGTACACAATCAAGCACACTGGATGTAGGAGCTTGAGTTTG
>APFE030616741.1:42745-56926 GCA_000404065.3 Pinus taeda | reverse complement strand
AATACAACTCATCCTTATCTCCTTAATTAAGGGATAACTTCCTTAATCAAAGGGATAATTGTTGCATGTCTTCACAAAGACTTCATGTTTGATTTTCACCAACTAATTAACTCAAGATGAATTAATTAATTATTTTTCAAACAACTCGTGAGACTAAATTCAAATTTTGATTCTCAATTTTAATTCAAGGAAAAATTAAAATTGGAATATATCCTGAAATGCTATCTATAGCAATGCTATTTTTATCAATTCTTGTTGCTATTTTCAACAAATGCTTCACGCTCTCTTTGAACTCAAATTGCATACTTCAGCTAAATTCATCTTCTGCATCTTATAGTCTGCCACTATTTGTTTCACCTCTGCTATGCTCCTTCCACAAGAACATTAAGAAAGTTATATATCCATGGATATTTTCACCGGAGTTGCGAGAAATACCATACGAAAATTCATCGTCGATCCAATGATTCAACTTATGAAAGATGTTATTCATAAAAAGGAAAACCGTCGGATTCTACAAGTTGATTTCAATCATACAACCAGACTTGTACTGGAAGTCAATATAGGAACCAAGCCAAGAAGCAGATACGTGAAAAGACCACATATGCCCAAGAGAAAGAGACAAAGTGAAGAACAATGATAATGGAGGAACATCAGAGAAATCATATCGATGCACTTTATGTGTTACCACTCAGAAACCCCAATCTCTGATCTCCGATTTGAATGGCATCTTTGATATCCGAGTTGCTGATATGTGGACCCGATTAATTTTATTATAGCATCTTTAATATAAAATCGCATCCGCCCTTCATCAGAGCTTTTAGAATGAGACCTCCACTTAGATCCGTCGATCTCTAATTGCGATATGTCTTGCGGACCCGATTGCCTTTATTATAATGACTTCAATGTATATTATATCCTCCATATCACAAGTTTTGAAGCCTTGTCATGTTGAAACCTCCGATTGTGATATGTGTTACAGACCACTGCTCCATCATAACAAGCCTTAATGTAATATCGCATACGTCGTGTCAGAACCTTCATATCGCAAGTTTTAAAGTTGTGTCACGATGAAACCTGTGATTGAAATATATGTCATGGACCCGATATTACTATCAAAACAATTTACTTAAAATATTGCATCCAATAGAGGTCAAAGTATGATGCAGACCCGATTGGACTATCAAAGCGAGTTTATTGAAATATCACATTGCTACGTCAGAGTTTAGAGTATGTGCACAACTTAAAATCTCCGATATTCATGAAGTTGCAACATGCAGGATTAAAGCGATGATGTGGCATGTGGACCTCCCATCATTTATTATAATGTGGATTCCATTCAAATAAAACTATGGCATATTTTTTCCACTATTATGAAAAGACCGCTTCCGAAATATTTTTTAATGTGCCACCTCATGCACAAGTTGGCCTCTCCTCCAATGAACGTGTCTTTTTGTTATCGACAAAAATTGTATATATACAAGTCAAATACTTCACTTCAAGTATTGATCTCGATAATATATGACAGAGAGAGAGATACATATCAAAACTATGAACTTGAAAAAACATGAGACTTAGAGGCTGAGAAGGATCACTAGATATCTAAAGTGGATGAGGCAATAAGAGCTCGGACCTATGGGACATTTCTGTTTGGGTGTAGAAAATAGAATCACAGTTAGCCATAAAAATGGCTGATACAATAATATGAAAACAAACTATAATTATGCCCAAAACCAATAGAAAAATAAATGGCTTAACAATTAATATGACAATGGCTCCTGGAAGTGACAAGTGGCAAGAGATGAGTGGTGTCAGAGAAATGGATATCGAAGGTTTTAACAATGAATACAAATGAAAAATGTTGACTCGACGATACTGGGAGGCTTTGATATGGGGTGGGCACGATATCACAATTAAACCTGTTTTAATATCAATATCGCATCCGTATTATCGACTATTTGAAATGTATGTCATTACGAAAGTTCCAATAAACATACGCGATCTTAGATTGAATCACATCTTATAATTATATCAGGTCCGAAATATCAATGATTTTAAGCTGTGTGCCATTTCAAAAGTTTTGATTGAGAGCGGATGCGATATTCTATTGAATTCTTTTTTATAATTTTGTCAGGTCTACATATCGGAGCGAATAGCAATATCGAAAGTCGGAAATCAGAGGAGATGATTATTAGAGGTTGGAAGGACTAGCATATCGGGGAATTGGCGGGATGAACATATTGGAGGTCAGAGCGGGAGGCGCTTTGGGATATCAGAGCGAAAGCCTTTAGGGATATCAACAATCAGAGGGAGTGTTGCATTGGAGATTGGTGAAATATGATATCATAACTTTTAAGAGAAGACACATTATGCAAAACTCCGATATGAGATTCTCTGATATAATGGGCGGACCCGTTACAATAATAAATTGACTTTCATAACGATATCAGATCCGGAGGTCGGGAATGAACAACCTCAATATAAAGTTTCCTAGGTGACGTGGTAGGCGCAAATCACAAATCATGACTATGAAACGGTTATGTAGTGTAAACCTTTTATTAAACCTCGTTAAATTATTTATCAAGCGGAACAACGGTGGGACATATCAGAGTTTTAATACATCGCAACATTTAAACATTGTAACCCTTATTTGTGATCTTTGCAATATGCATAAACTACAACCACTTGTTGCATAAGATGAAGGCTTTGAATATCAAGACTTTGGATATCAGAAGGGATTATATTGCAACTTTTGGGTTGAACATCTCCGATATACCCAATAGTTCGATTGCCACTTGTATTAGGTTTATGAATGAAGTTTGAATGTTTGAGTTTCAAAACAGCTAGCCACTTGTGATATAAAGGGTTTCTCCCTAATATTAATTTGATATAATAAAGCCACTTTAACGTTGCAGCTTTGTCTCGGGTGTTTTGTAAGGGATAAAAATAAAATGATGAAATAAAATTTATAAAATAAAAAGTAATCTACATTGTATACATCCTACAAGGCCAAAGCAGTGAAAAACATACAATCTTCAATTAGGCGCTATTTGCAAACCATATGTCCAAATGAGATCAAACGAGTTTTAATATAAAGATAAAAACAAATCGAACTCATTAGAGCAATCCAAATACTCAAAATTAAATAGTACTATGACTAACCATTCAATTAAATGGTCCCCATAATGATAACTAAGTGAATAATTGGGGGGGTTGTGTTTTCACAACAACAAGACCCTATTACTCTATCATATCACGTTTAAATGTAATATCACATCCCTAGTGTCAGAACTTTTCTATCGCAAGTTTTGCAAGCATGGCATATTAAAAATTACGGTTCGGCTATACTTGTGGACCCGATAGGTCTATCAAAATAATTTAATTGAAATATCACATCCATGAGAGGCCGGAGTATGATGCGGACCTGATTGGAGTATCAAAATGAGTTTTTTGAAATATCGCATCTGCTATGTCGAAGGTTAGAATATGTGCACAACTTAAAAATCTCATATATTCCTGAAGTTGCGATATGTGGGAATAAAACAATGATGTGGCATGTGGGGATCTACCGACATCTATTGTAATCCATCATAATATGGTTTCGCATTGTTTACAAGCTATCTAAAGAGAAGACCACATATGCCCAAAAGTAAGCGCTGAAGGGAAGAAACAGTGATACCAGAGGAGAAAAGAGAAACATATCAACAAACCTTGCCCTTTGCTCTCCAATCTCTGAACTGTGATATGGACCTCCAACTATTGATATGCATTGACCTGATTGTTTTATCATATCAGTCTTAAATGTAAAATCACAAATGCCCTTTATCAGAGCTTTTGAAATACACCCTCTGATAAGATCCTCTGATCTACAGTTGCAATATGCCTTGCGGACCCAATTGACTTTATTATAACACTTTTGTGTAATATCGCATCCGCCACATAAAAACTTTCATAACATGTTTCTCATGGTCTAGGTGCCCCCTTCCCAACACCACCCTTCATTGTAGCATACATGAATAGACCTCCTTCACTTGAAACACTAACTCTTCTTGAGGCTCCACATTCTTGGTCCTTCTTTGCTCACCGAAAACAAAACTAATGGAAACAAATAAATCCTTGCAATATTGTTCATGTGCTCCCTTGCTATTCCTCAATCCCTTCTCCTGTTAATGCATGCTATGCTTCTTTCTGCTTGAGTGAACTACTTCTATACTTCCCTTTTCACACACTCCCATTAGACATTGGCTCCACTGATGAATCAAACATTTTGCATTGGGAACAAAAAAGAAATGCGTATGTTCCATGGCATGCTCATCGTGCCCCTAAAGCCCCCTTTCCCCTTTCCTTGCCGATGCCTCCACTAATCATATGTCGAACCCTCTTGAATCTGTATACATCGATGAATAGGAACTCCTTTCTCAGCTACACCCTAGAAACAACATGGAAATTGATGACCTTAACATGCTTGTACATTGCGACTTTGACTCAAACCACAATTGGGCCCATACTACCATCCCTTCCACTTTGCAAGAAACAACCATATGTTTCATACACTTTAGTATCTCATCCACCCAAATCCATTCTAGCCCCTCTCCAGTTCCCTACTTGCTCACCTCACTATCGCCCACCCAACAAGTTGCTTTCACTATTTTCCACTTCGAATGCTCATCCAAGGTATTGCTAGCATAGGGAAGTCTCACTTAATTGATTGCTTAAAATATAAATTTCTTACTGAATCTTCTCCAAATTCAAGTCCATTGCTCCTACTCGCTCCAACAACTGTTGCAACATTTAACATAATGACACTTACAATCCATTCTGCCCTTCACATTCCTTTAGTTTCAATGCATCCTCTTGAGGGCCAACCACTTCTGCATCTCTGAGAAAAACTTTGTCATGTCAAATACATTTTAATTGATGAAATGAGCTTTATTGAGCCTAAACTTCTTTCACACATAGATGATCATTTAAGGGAGGTATTTCCATTGTATCATAATGTGCCTTTCAGTAATCGGTCTATCATACTTGCTGGTGATCTTAGCCAACTACCTCCTATGAAGGACATCCCCATGTATGTCTGAACATTGCATGGAAATTCCCTTTGGAAAAACTTTGACACGATCGTCACACTATCTACCATCTTTCGTCTATAGGGAACCGACCCTCTTCAAATTCATTCCACCAATTGCTCACAAATCTCAAAAATGAAACACCAACAATCGAAGACTGGAACCTTATCATGTCAAGGAAAAATTCATTTTTTTCAAACAATTAGCAACAAGAATTCCACAATGCAATGCACATATATCCAACCAACCTAGTTGCCACATTGCATAGCAAACAAATGCTCAAAAAATTGAACATGCCAATTTCACGATGCTACGCAGAGAAAAGGAACCACCATCCTACTAGTACACATGAAGAAGATGAATAATTGGATGCAAAAGTTCTTATTTGCAATGAACAACAGGTTTTCCTCACATGCAACTTGTGGCTTGAAGCAGGTCTTGTCAACAGAGCACTTGGAAAAGTAGTTTCCATTTTCTATGCACCTAGATCAAAACCCCCTTAATTGCCATCCTCTTTTGTTATTGACTTCTTTCAATACAAAGTCCTGCCATGGGATACCTTCAACCCATCTTATGTTCCAGTTCTCGCAATAACGCAAGGGTCTCATAGGCAAATTCCCCTTCGAACGGCATGGGGCTTGACAATACATAAATTACAAGGGATGAAATTACCAAAGGTGATATTGGACATTGGCAACATAGAATGACAAGGCTTAACATTCACTTCCATCTCCAAAGTTTGAACCTTGGATGCAAGGCAATGCTTACATCAAATGTAGGCAACAAGAGGAATCCATGCTAGTATCAAAGTGTTTACAACCATCTATAGTATGATCATTGCATCTAGCCCCCTCTGATTCCATTTCAGTAAGCATACTTTTGATTCAATTTTAGAATAGTTGCTTTCTTTTACAAATATTTACTATGGAACTCAGTGGAAATTCCAAAATTTTGCCCCCTTTCTAGAAAACATATAATATAGAATTGTATTTAAAAAAAAAAACAAATGAACAAACTTTGCAAGTTCACATTTCAGTGATTGATGTGAGCATAATTTTACAACTCTAATTCAAATCAAATACTTTCAAAATGCTTGACAAGAAAAAAAACTTGAACATTTGTTGTCGCTTATTGGAAAATCTCTTTTCAGCTGTCCAAGGAGTAAATTACCAAAGAAGTTGGAAGCCATTTTTGCAAATATCAAAATGACTCAAAACCTACTTTGAAAAAGCTTTCTAACCATACATGCAAGTCCAAAAATGGTCTCTTGTATCAAAATAAATGGTATGGTAATCTTTCGAGGATTGAAGCTTGCAAAAGGAAAAAATATTCGAGAATGCATATCAAAGGGAAATAATCTCAAAATCCACATATCAGAGGTCTAGAAATCTCAGCGGTCACAATATCAGAGCATCAATCATATCATCACATCACAACATCTGAAATTTTTAAGGTGTCGACCTTTGAATAATTGTGATATGCATAATGTTCCATGTTGTGGTAAAAACACAACGCTCCCATTATTCACTTAAATAATAGTTATTCACTTAAATAATAGTACGAGGACCCTTTGATTCCCTGGTTAGTCATATTACTATCTGATTTTGAGAATTTAGATTGTTTCAATGAATTTAATTTGTTCCTATTTTCCTTTCATATATTTTAAACCTCAAATCCCTGGCCTATAACAATGTATATTATTTTTTGTTTTGTACTTTATAGTTTTGTTGATTGGAAAAAATTTCCATCGTCAACATTAGGGGAGACCACTCAGTCGAGAACTTAGAGCACCTCCTTTTCCGTTGAAAATGGTGATTCCGACTGGTTATGGGTCCAATTACCCCGTCATCTAATACAAACCTAAAACTAATCTAATACTAATCTAATACTAATCTAACCTAAACTAAGAGTTAATTTATTTATATCTATAATACATTTTGTTTATATTGATCTTTAAAGATGTGAATTTAAGGAATAGATCAACACAAATGTTTGATCGATTTGAAGGCTGATCAAACCACAATAAAATCATTTGTTTGCCTCTCTAAAAGAGGTTTTGATAAAAACTAATATGTAAATGAAAAACTAATCTAAAACATGAAAAACCTATCTCCAAACATGATGGGATAGCCCTCTCCTAATCCGAGAGCGAGTTAACTAAAACAGAGGGAAGGAACTGATATAATTCATCATATGATTTTGTATCAATTAAAGAAAATATTTCACATTAACTAATACAAGTGAAAGCAAACTAAGCCTGCAGATGAATGATATATAGTTATTAGTCATCACACGAATATTTCAATGAATTAAGATTGATCCTGATCTCATTCTAACTTGTAAAGATAAATTTAACAAAGTTTCAACAACAAAATGTCAATGGAACAACAATAGTGCATAATATCAAAGAAACGTAATACTGTTTAGAATATAGATCAAAATAAATAATGAAATTCTAACAGTGAGATGATAATCCTACATTCCTGTAAAAGTACACAAAAACGATAATTAATTAAAACCATGCAAAACTTTTATTACTGCAATTTCGAGAATAGCTTCGACTCTTAATGAAAGTGCTTACAATAGTGCAAAGTCGCTTTATAAAGAGACATAACTTCTCTACATTCTCTATAATAAAACTCTCTGCCCTCTACAAAAGTGTGAAAGCACAAATCGTGTTATTACAAAGCCCGCTATGTGTGATCACAACCCCCCTGTCATTGAAGAAACATGTATTTATACAGATTTACAAATATTACATATCCCTTCGGTTTCTCAACAAATGAGAAATAAAAGAAAATGAACCTAGAGTTTTTTTCTTCTGGTGGATCGCAGGCGAAATTTGGAATTCGTTAAGTGTTTTCTTTAGACAAAGGGTTGATTTTCCATTCATGGTGATGGCCTTTTAGTGTTTGTTACAACAATCTTCCATTTTATAACTGCGTTGTATTACATGGTAGAGAGTGGTTGGAAATCTCGGATCAAGTAGATACTTCCTCCTTATTAACATTGGGTTCATCCATGTTTCAAGCAAACAAAGTTTATTACTTCTAATATTAAACTTAACTAAAAACCAAATCGAAAACTAAACACACAGACTTCCCGCATAACTAATGAAAATAGAATTTTCAATTATTATAACAATGACCTTATATGAAACTGACAAGTGGCAGACGCAAAGTGGTATCAAAGATGAGCTTATCACAACATTCAAAATGAGACAACATAAAACATTTGCGATATGGGTAGCTTCGATATGGAGTGGATGCGATATTATATTCAACTCTTTTTTATAAATATATCAAGTTCGTAATATCAGAGGATTGGTAACATAGTTTTTACAATTGTTCCGATTAGAGAAGAAGATGCAATTTAATAATTAAATCGTAACATAAATAAAAAACGGGTCCGCAACCAAATTGACAATCGGAAATTTTAAGATATGTAACATTTCAATAGTTCCGATATGAGAGTAGACATGAAATTCTGATTAAACTAAAGTTAATTCGCATATTGGATTTGTATATCGATGATGGGAGTAAATCAGAGATTGGCAGAATTATGTGTGAGCATATCGCAATATCGTTGGGATTAACATATTGCAATATCATCGATTGAAGGGAATTGGAGGTCGGAGCAGGAGACGTATCACAAGTCGGAAGTCAGAGAGGAATAAATATCACATATGGAAGCAAAGGCCTTTATGACATATCAGAGATTAGAGATTTAGAAATATTACAGTATTTTCAATGTGACATATCGGAGGATGAGCGGGAATGGCTATTGAAAGTTGGAACTCGGAGTTGAATGGATATTAGATATTGGAGATCGGAATGGGAGGTGCATGACAATCTCTGAGTGGGGGCCTTTATTGCATATCGATGATTAGAGGTTTTGCATGGCGTCATATAACAAAAGCTCGATATGGTATCTCCGATATGCTAAAGCGGAGGAGGGTTATGTGATATGTGGGGTCCTCTGATAGTGCTTATTATAATACGCCAAAATCTTTTAAAAGGGCTATCACTTCCATGTTTTGGAGTTTATGTGCATTTATCATTATAAAGGGCCAATATCATATGTATCAGGGTTTTAGTACTAGAAAATTTTAAAAGAGTTCCTTCAGTGTCATAACTCTAAAAAAATTATCCAATATCACTCTATTATAAAAAAAATTCCCCAACCAATAAAATACAACCACTTTATCAAAAGGCACGTCTTATTTATAAGCTAAAGCCACTATTTGGAAAATATAGCCAGTAATAAATAATAATGAATATCTTGGTCTCAGGGGGCTATGTTTTATTCATTGATCTAAGATGTTTAGAAAAACTTAACTACAAAGTTTATAATCAAACTTAGGAAAACTATAAAATAAAAACAAATGTAAATAAAAATCAAATTAGACTATAAATGAAGTAATCACATTCAAATCCTACATGAAATGCAAAAAAGGGTCCACGTGCCTATTATGATAAAATAAAATGGGTGTGTTGTGTTCTCACTACAACAAGTTCTTTATAAATAATTCTTTTTAGGTCAATTATAAATTGTAGTATAGTGAAGAATGAAGGAAACACAAAAATATTCAGTCAAATTAAACAAACCATATAATTTTGAATTCTATTGCATAACTAATGACTAAATATTCAGAAGAAACATGACAAAGCAATACAAAAATTCTGTCATGTATGAGATCTACGATTATCTTTACCATCTAAGGATGAATTCATGACAACGGTTCCACACTTGAATATTAGATTAACATAAAAGAAACACAACCTTGAAACCACACACCACGGAAATCTATGAAACTAGTAAGAAAGTTTGCTCTGAACTTTTTTATTAAATTGTTTAAATATAGGGCCTCCGCCTATTCTCAACAATTCCCCCTCTTTATTACATTGTATACTTAACCTTTAAATACCCTTTTTCCTAAGGACTGTTGATATATTAGTGTTTTCATTCATGGCCATATCGATTGAATATATATATATATATATAGACAAATTAGAAGCAGTGGTCACAAGGAGCATATCTAAGGAACAAGAGGAGCAAAGCAATCAGAAGCCATAGGAAAAACATCGGAAGCCATTAGAAAGCCATCGGGAGCCAAATGAAAGGCATCAGAAGTCAAGAGAAGGAGCAACAAGCCAAGATCCAAGAGAAACAGTCCATCGGAAGCCATCATAAGTCATTTAAGGCATCAAAGAGAAGCCATCAGAAGTCACAAGAGCGAGAAGCTACCAGAGCGACAAGCCAAGGAGAAGCAGATCTAGAGAGAAGACTGCATATGCCCAAGAGTAAGAGCTGAAGGGAAGAAATAGTAATATTGCAGGAGAAAAGAAGAATATATCATCGAACCCTAACCTCCGATCTCTGATCTCCAACTCCAACTCTGATCTTTGATTTGCAATGTGGACCTCTGATCTATGAACTGCGATATGGATCTCCAACTATCGATATGAAGACCCGATTGTTTTATCATATCAGTCTTAAATGTAAAATTGCATTTGCCCTTTATCAGAGCTTTTGGAATGGGGCCGCCGATACGATCCACCGATCTCCAATTGAGATATGCCTTGTAGGCCCAATTGACTTTATTATAGCGACTTTAATGTAATGTATCCGCTGCATAGGAACTTTCATATCACAAGTTTAAATCCATGTTACGTTGAAACCTCCGATTGTGATATGCATTGTGGACCCTATTACTTTATCATAACATGTTTAAATGTAATATCGCATCCCTCGTGTTAGAACTTTCCTATCGCAAGTTTTGCAAGAATGACATATTAAAAACTCCAATTGCAATATACTTGTGGACCCGATAGGACTATCAACACAATTTACTTGAAATACCACATCCATCAGAGGCCAGAGTACGATGCAGACTTGATTGGAGTATAAAAATGAGTTTGTTGAAATATCACATCCGCTACGTCGAATGTTAGAGCATGTGCACAGCTTTAAAATCTCTGATATTCTTGAAGTTACAGCATGCGGAATTAAAGCGATGATGTGGCATGCGGGACCTCCCAAAATTTATTATAGTCCATCGTAATATGGTTTCACATTGTTTAAAATCTATCTAAAGAGAAGACTACATATGCCCAAGAGTAAGAGTCGAAGGGAAGAAACCGTGATATCTGAGGAGAAAAGAGAAACAATATCAGCAAACCCCAACCTCCGATCTCTAATCTCCAACTCTACCTCTGATCTCTGATTTGCGATGTGGACCTTCGATCTCCAAACTGTGATATGGACCTCCAATTGTCGATATGTGGACCTTATTGTTTTATCATATTAGTCTTAAATGTAAAATCACATTTGCCATTTGTCAGAGCTTTTGGAATGCACCCTCTAATAAGATTCGTCAATCTCCGATTACGATATGCCTTGCAAACCTGATTGAATTTATTATAACGACTTTATTGTACTATCACAACCACCGCATCAGAGATTTTATATTGCAAGTTTAAAAGCATGTCACATTGAAACCTCTAATTGCAATATGTGTTGCAGACCCAGTGACTCTATCATAAAATGTTTACATGTAATATCGCATCCGTCGCGTCAAAACTTTCATATCGAAAGTTTTAAAAGAATGACATATTAAAACATATGATTGCGATATGATTGTGGCTCCAAATAGGACTATAAAAATAGATTAAATGAAATATCACATCCATCATAGTTCAGATTATTATGCGGACCAATTGGAGTATCAAAATGAGTTTGTTGAAATACCGTGTTTGCTACGTCAGAGGTTAGAGCAAATGCACAACTTAAAAATATCTGATATTCTTGAAGTTGCGATATTGCAGTATTAAAACAATGTTGTGGCATCTGGGACTTCCCGACATCTATTATAATCAATCGTAATATGGTTTCACATTTTTTAAAACCTATCCAAAGAGAAGACCACATATGCCCAAAAGTAGGAGCCTGTTGTCGTGAAAACACAACACCCCCATTTTATTTTATGATAATAGGCATGGGGACCCTTTTTTTGCATTTCATGTAGGCTTTGAATATATTTACTTCATTTCTAATCTAATTTGCTTCTTATTTACATTTGTTTTATTTTTATAGTTTGCCTAAGTTTGATTAAGTTGTTTGTTAATAGACTTTGTAAATAATTTTTTTGTTTTAAACATCTTAATTATTTAAATTAATAAAACATAGCCCCCGAGACCAAGAAGCGTGCATAAAATTTAGGCCTTACTCATTAGACAAGTGGCTATTATACTATATCGGAGATATCAGAGCTTTGACATTATAGGAACCCTTTTAGAATTTCCCGATGTCAAAAACCTGATTCATAATAATATGGAAAACCCTTGTTATAAGACTTCGGAGTGTTAACTTAAACATATTATACAACCAAAGTCTGATTATTCTAAAGCGGCTATAGTTTATTGGATGGGAGACTCGCATACCACGTAACCCTTCTCTGCTCCCTTTTATCGAAGAAATCACATATCAAAGTTTTGTTATGTGTTACCACTTAAAATCCCTGATACCCGAACTCCAATATCTTATAATCTCCAAACTCTGATATATCCATTCCTCCAATATCCCTTCTCGCTCCTCCTCCAATCTCCGATATCATATCTTTGATCTCCAACTTGCGATACATCTCCAGCTCTGACCTCCAATTGCCTTCAATCGCCGATATTAAGATATGATAATCCTACTGATATTGCGATATGCCGACATGTCATTCCACTGAGCTCCGATTTACTCCCATCTCTGATATCCGAATCCGATATGTGAATAAACTTTAGTTTAATTGGAATGCCATGCCCACTCTCATATCGAAGCTATTGAAATGTTACATATCTCAAAATTTCAATTGTCGATTTGGTTACGGACCCGATATATGTATTAATGTTGATCAATAAGAATTTTGCGTCCGCCTTAATATCGAAACTTTTAATCGGAACTTTTGAATGAAAATCTCCAATATCGAATCGTCGAAACAAAGTTGTGATATTATGGACGTGATTTTGATTTATGTTACGATTTAATTTTTAAATCGCATCAGACCATATCAAAACTTTGTAATGACGCCTCCGATAAGCCTTAATCTCCGATTGTCGATACGGTGATGGATGTGATTGGCTTTATTATAATGTTTTATTATAATTTCTTATCCGTTGTATCAGAGCTTTACTATATCGCAAGTTTGCAAAGTGTGTCATGTTGCGACTGTTTCAAAACCTCCGATATTATGGATCCGATATATTTATCAAAAATAGTTGAATATAATATCGCATCCGCTCCATATTGAAGCTACTCAATATGGCAAGTATTTCATGCGGTCTCATTTTGAAAGTTTCAATATCCATACCTTCGATACCATTCCGCATCTAGCACTTGACAGTTCCATCTGGGTCGCTGTTATAATAATTAAAATGTTTATTTTCATTTGTTTTGTAGGAAGTTTGTTATGTTTAAATTTCAATACAGTTTTCGGCTAAGTTTAATAATAGAACTAAGAAGCTCTATTTGACTGAAACATGGATGAACTCAAGGTCCGCACATCATATTGGCGTTGCTTTGCGCATATAAAGATGCATATTTACCTTACATTATTAACGTTACATTATATTGATGTTTTTAACTGAACATTTTAAACTGAAGGAATATTGATGCTTTTGAGCATAACTTTGATCTCATTGCAAACAAACTATTTGTGTTTGCGTTTTCAAGCCATTTTAAAAATGTGTGCAGCTTTGTTTCGGGAAATTAAAGTTGATTAAGAACTATTTGCACTTTTTGCATTGTCATATGTTTGAGAATAATTTAAATAAAAAAATCTAAATGTCTCTTGCAACACACATTACATTAAATAGGAACATTCTGAGTTATTTCTCATGCAATACATTACTTCAAATATAAATATTCTGAGTTATACAGGAACATTCTGAGTTATGCCTCTTGTCATACATTACTTTAAATACGTACATTACTTTAAATACAAATATTGTGAGTTATGATAGAGTTTTTTAACTATATGAAAAAAATAATGACAACATTTTTGTAGTGTATTTTAAAATAATGTTAAATATGGCAACTTTAAGGTTATTGATTTATATGTTTAATAATA
>APFE030616741.1:3630-34356 GCA_000404065.3 Pinus taeda | reverse complement strand
GTTTTGGACCCTATGTTAGGTTGGGCGGACCCACCTATGGTTTTGTGCATGATTTTCGCACATGTGTTTTGGACGCAATGGTTTTCGGTCCATGGTATTGGATCGATGGTTTTTTGGTCCATGGTATTGGACGTGATGGTTTTTAGGTCCATGGTATTGGATGCTTCGGCATGTATAAATATGTATTGTAACATTGAAACGAACATAATGAAAAATCAAGCTAGTAGTCTCGGGTTTGAGATCCAGTGGGAAATCTCTGTGTATATGTGTTTTATGTGTTATTCTCTCGCATTTTTTCCTGTGATTTAGAATTCGTATGCAGGTAATTTTTGTATGGGGTTAAAACCTACAGAATGCCCCTGAAACCTTCACGCAGTTGATGGCCGACATATTGCTTCCCTTTACTAGCTCGTTCATGGTAGTGTACCTGTACAACATCCTGATCTTCAGCTAGAGTTGGGAAGAGAACATATACCATATATGACAGGTCCTCCAAACCCTGCAACAACACAAATTGTTGTTTTGAGGCTTCTGTGGTTTGTCTTCTGTGTAGTGTTTTCTTCCAAGATTATCACATCCATAATTATTTAAATCGACGTTTTGAGCCATCCACTATGGCTCATCATCAGGACAAATCAAAAATATATATAAGCTAGATCTCAACGGGATGAATAAATAGAGGTGTGAGAGAGCGATGGAACGGGAATGATGGTAGCCGACATATTTTAGGTCAGGTTAATTAATATTATAATACTTAATAATTATTATAGCTAGTAATTTTATAAGGTATTTGGATTATAATCAAGATTTGAAAGATTTATTTAATTATTTTTAATTTAATTTTAATTAATTTAATTTATTAAATATAATTATATTAAAATGATTTTTTATAATATTACTATTATTGTAATCCAAATTTTATTTATTTTATATTAATTTATTATTTTTTTTAATAATAAAAATCCTTAGAATTTATTAAATTCTTAGAGAATCTTTTGGCATTAGTTTATACTAATAACTTTATTAGAATTGATTCATTTTGATCTTATTTAATTGTATTGAAATACCATAATATTATTTTATTTTATTTTTAATATTATTTTTAATCATTTTTATAGAATTAATAAATTTATGATATTAATTAATTCTATTTAATTTTAATTTTGTATAAATTTAATTATATATATTATAATTTTATTAAGATATTGTTAAAAAAATCAATTTAATGAAGGCAGGTTATATTAATGTTTGATTAATTTTTTTAATATGTTTTGGATTTGAAATAATAAATAACATTATTCAAATTAATTATAATTAGTTTTTTAATATAGAAATTTGACTATTATTAATTTCAAATCTTACAAATTTTCAAAAAATTATATATATTTTTGTTTAAATTTTTAAAATTTTTTGGGAATATATAAATATCTAAGATTTTATGGATAATTTAATTAAATTCAAAATTAAAGAATGGAATAATTAAAAATTAGAATTAGGGTTGTGATTAATTAAGAGAGGTATAGAGAGAAGAAAGTTTCGATATTAGGGTATTTAGGAGGCTAAAGTCAAAATCCAGTTGTCACTTATTTTCCATCCTTCATCACGATTGAGGTTGTTTACCTATTTGCCTATTTCTATGGCTTCTCTAAATTTTCTATCGTGATAATGATCGATTTTGGTCACTACACTTGAGTTTTTAATACAGACATGATAAATAGTTTTACTAGAATGTTCAACTAGAGTTGAGGTTTTTGAGCGGTTGTGTTTAATGTCAGCTGCATTTTCTTGAATCCTAGTTAGGATAGACCGACTGGTTTCCCCTATGTAGGTTCTGCCACATGAACAAGGAACCATGTAAACTCCTTTGTGGCATTTGGGATCAATGGGATCTTTGACTGATTTATGGCATCTTTTGATTGTTTTCATGGGTTTAAAGGTGGGTCTAATATTGTTCTTCTTTAAAATGTACAAAATTTTGTCTGTAGTGCCCAATATGTAGGGGAGGTGAACCTTACCCACCTAATCATCCATACGTTGTTTGTTTTTGAGATTTTCAGCTTTCTTAAAGGCTTTGATCATTTGGTGTTTGTGGTATCCATTCTTTTTTAATACATTCATAAGATAGTTTTTCTCTTTCTCAAAGTGATCCTGATCCAAAATACGTATAGCCCTGGTTGCTCGAGTGTTGAGAAAACCAATTTTTTGGGATGGATGGTGGTGGGAGTTGGCATGCAGGTAGTGTTCTGTGTGGGTTTTCTTACAATATACTTGTGTCTCTGTGTTAGTCAAAGTTGTTGTCCCAAGCATGTCATTTATGATACTGCTGCGGTGTATTTCACTTGTCGCGCATTTGTTTACTTCATCATTTATTGTGGTAATTGTATTATTGTTATCAACTTCAACCTACCAGACTTCCATATCTAACGTGTGAGTATCCCCTCGTTTTATTGTCCATTCATTATAGTTTCCATTCCGGTTTTCAGAGACGGTGGAATCGGTCTCACCCGAAGTTGAGGAGTCAGTATTGCTGCATTCCACGGATTTTACTTCAATTTTTGCCTTTTGAGCGATTGCGGCTAACATTGGAGAAGCATCAATTTGGGTTGAAGTCCTATCTGCCGTTTCATTGTTCATGCAAATTATAGAACCGTTTTGCTAGTTCGTTTCCACTGTGAATGTTCAATGTATGTTTGAGTGCCTGCGGCTGTAGTGTTTGTTGGAGAAACAACGAGCTTGACAGTGGGATGACTGGAGGTGCTAACTTGAGCAGTGCTTGAAATAAGAGTTTAAGAAAGTGACTTTGGCCAAGTTTATCCTGGAGAGCGAGGTGTGGTTATCCAAGGTTACCAGAGCCCTGTGCGTAGGGTTGGAAATCTTATTAAGTTTCTCAAATTTAAGAGTGTGCTTTAAGCATTTACCTTCTTCAATTTTAAGGGCTTTCAGGGCTAAGCATCCTTCGATTCTAGACCACTACCGTAAGAAAACCCAAACATAACACTACCTGCATGCCAACTCCCACCACCATCCATCCCAGAAAATCGATGTTCTCAACACTCTAGCAACCAGGGCTATACGTATTTCGGATCAGGATCACTTTGAGAAAGAGAAAAACCATCTTATGAATGTATTAAAAAATAATGGATACTACAAACACCAAATGATCAAAGCCTTTAAGAAAGCTGAAAATCCAAAAAACAAACAACCTATGGATGATCAGGTGGGTAAGGTTCACCTCCCCTACATATTGGGCACTACAGACAAAATTGTGTATATTTTAAAGAAGAACAACATTAGAACCACCTTTAAACCCATGAAAACAATAGGAAGATGCCTTATATCAGTCAAAGATCTCGTTGATCCCAAATGCCACAAAGGAGTTTACATGGTTCCTTGTTCATGTGGCAGAACCTACATAGCGGAAACCGGTTGGTCTATCCTAACTAGGATTTAAGAACATACAACTGATATTAAAAACAACTATTCAAAAAACTCAACTCTAGATGAACATTCCAATAAAACTAATCATCATGTTTGTATTGAAAACTCAAGTGTAGTGGCCAAAATCGATCATTATCACCATAGAAAATTTAGAGAAGCCATAGAAATAGGCAAAGACCCAAACAACCCCAATCGTGATGAAGGATGGAAAATAAGTGACAACTGGATTCCAACCTTAGCCTCCTAAATTAACCTTAACCTCCTAAATTACCTTCATCTCGAACCTTTCTTATCTCTCTACACCTCTCTTAATTAATCACAACCCTAATTCTAATTTTTAATTAGTCCACTCTTTAATTTTGAATTTAATTAAATTATCCATAAAAGCTTATATATTTATATATTCCCAAAAATTTCTAAAAAGTTTTAAAAAAAATTATGTAAAATTTTTTGAAAATTTTGTAAAGATTTGAAATTTAATATAGTCTAAAAATTTCTATATTTAAAGGCCTAATTATAATTAATTTGAATTATTGTTTATTTTATATATTGCATCAAAACATATAAAATTGATCAAACATTATTCACATCCACCTTCATTAAATTGATTTTTTTAACAATATACCTAATAAAATTATAATTAATATATAATTAGATTTATGTAAAAATTAAATATTAATTAGAATTAATTAATATGATATCTTTAAATTATAATTAAATAAGATCAAATTATTCAATTACAATAAAGCTATTAATTATAAACTATGCCAAAATATTTATTCTCTAAGATTTATAATTTCTAAGGATTTTATATTATATTGTATAAAAAAAAATTATATAATAATAAATTTTGGATTAGACAATATATTATAATTTTTTAATTTTTTAATTTAATTATATATTAAATTTAATAATTGATAATTAATATTAATTATAATTAAATCATTTCAATCTTAATTTATAATCCAAATATTCTATAAAATTACTAACTATAATAATTATTAAGTATTATTACTTATTAATTAACCTAACCTAAAACATGTCGGCTACCATCATTCTCATTCCATCACTCTCTCACACTTCTATTTATTCATCCCATTGATATCTAGCTTATATATTTTTTGATCTATCATGATGATGAGCCACAGTGGATGGCTCGAAACGTCTATTTAAATAATTATGGATGTGATAGTCCCAGAAGAAAACACTACACAGAACACAAATTGTGTGTCAATTTGGAGAAATACACTTTTGGTATGAATGAAGTTCAATATATGGAGTACATCATTAATGAGTAGGGTGTGCATGTAGACCCAGCCACAATACAAGTTATTCGAGATTGGCTAGCTCCAACTACTCTAACAGAGCTTCGTAGTGTTATGGGCCTTGCCAATTTCTATCGCAAGTTCGTGTTGGGATTCACTCATATCACTTGGCCTTTGAGTCAAGTCACTAAGGGTGGAGTGAAAGAAAAGCTATTTTGGTTTGAATCCCAATAGAAGGCATTCGTAGAGTTGAAGCATCACCTCTGCTCTACACCAATTCTCACATTACCAGACCTACAACAACCATTTGAAATAAAGGCAGATGCCTCCGACTATGCTACTAGTGTAGTTCCTACCTAGCAGGGGTACCCGATAGCATATCACAATGAGACATTTTCAGATAAAGTCCTGTCGAAAATGGAAGCATTACATTTTGGGGAAGGAAACGGTCATCCACACAAACCACTGATCCCTGCAGTTCATACAGACAAAAGGGAAGTTGCAGAATGATTGGCATCAGAAATGGTCCACATATTTGCAATAGTTCCATTTAAAAATCAAGTACAAGAAGAGAAGCATGAATAATGTTGCAGATTGTCTCATCCGACCACTCATCATGGTGATGACCACTATGCTCGACTCTTGTGGACACGAGACTTTGGGGTGGCCATATCTTTACAAGAGCGATCCAGAATTCGGCAACACTTACCAAATGCTCTTGGAAGGCAAGAAAGTTCCATATTTTCACCTCCAAGGTGCACTATTATGCCACAGGGGACACATATGTGTTCCTACAAGTGAGTGTGCCAAGATGATTTGGGAAGCGCACTATAGTCATATTGATGGACACTTCAAAGTAGTGAAAATAATGGCAGTGCTGTAGAAGTACTTTTATTGTCTAAACCTTCGAAAGGATGTTTGGAAGCACATCATATCTTACACTGCCTACACCATTGCCAAACCAAAAAACAAGAAGCAAGGCCTACATACTCCTTTTCCTACTGTTGGTCAGCCTTGGGAATCCATCTCCATAGATTACATGTCGGGCGTTCCTTCCACTAAGCATGGCAATGACTGTGTGTTTGTGGTCTTCGACAGATTCTCTAAGATGACCATTTTGGTGGCCTTCAAGAAGAGTATCACAACAGAAGCCATTGTTAAGCTCGTCTTTGAACGAGTGTGGGTACATTTTGATGAAGCCTCTGGTCGATGCTAAATACCAAGCTCACTAATTCCATGACCTTCCATCCCCAAACTGATGGCCAAATAGGAGGTTGTCAACAAGATGATCGTGTACATTTTATGCATGTCTAACTCGAAGCATCCATGCACATGGGATGAAAGTTTCCCCTATGTCCAACATAACTATAACAGAGCTCTCCATAGCTCCACTAGCCACAACCATGTTCAGGTGGGGTTGGGATTCCAACCATTATGTCCCATTGATGTGGACGTACCATTTGCAACTACTCAAGCACATTAGGCCCATATCTAGTCCGAATTTGACCAGGCTAACATATTCATTGAGAACATTTAGCACATCTGCTAGTAGGTCCATGACATATTGGACAGAGCCAATGCTAGGTACAAGCAGCGTCATGATCAACATTGAGTGCCACACAAGTTCTAGGTGGGCAACAAAGTTTGGTTACATTTGCAAAAGGGGTACTACATTGGGCCCCACTGCAAGCTTTGCTCGTTTCTATATGGGTCATACACCATCACCAAGGTTTCAGGGGAAAATCCCTTCAAGCTCAACATTCCACCATTCCTTCGTCTACACCAAATATTCAATGTGGACCGGTTGCAACCACACTTTCCTCCATTTTTGGATACATCTAACATCGCAAAGTGGCTGACACCAATAGAGCTCAACCCAAGTTGCATTGAGCAAGCCACAACTAACAGGATCATGGACACACAGAATTAAAAAAATCACCAATAGAAGATCCAGCTATATCGATTTTTCAAAGCATACCAACTCTTTCACCAAAGACCAAGTTCAACAGAAAATTCCTCACCTCATGGAGGCTCTTCATGCAATAGGGACAATTGCTTCCAAAGGGGAGAGGACTGATTCAAGTGGATATTGGTGGCCACCCACATATTCCACCTAGAACTCTATTTGGTTTTGTTTGTTTCCTTTATTATGTTAGCATTTACTATTTTTAGCAATTTTTTGGGTCCTAAACTTCCAGAGTTTTTTTGACCCCCTAAACAACGTTTTTTTAGGACCACAATATGCCCTTTGTCATACGGGGCCTATGGAAAATAATATAGTACTCAGAGAGATATTCCCAACGAGGTATCATACGCATCAAACAAAGATAATATGACAAAGTGACGACCCCGGGAAGTTGGCTTCCCAGCTAACCCCATCGAGGCCCACAAACTCTTGGCGTTTCATCTCTTGGGGTTAGGGTTTTTATTTTTTATGGTTTTATCTTGTTGTTCAATAATACACATTCCCTTGAGCCTCATTGTAAGATAGTTCAAAGGCATGTATCTGCCACATCTCTTCTCAGAGATAAGCTACTAGCACCCGAGCTAGTTTATTTCCATTCTGTATGTAAGCATATTCCAGTTTCTTTGATATTAATGAAATTAAGTTTTTTTTATTCTACCTATCTGATTGTATGTTTATATCTATATTTTTTTGCGTTCCTCTATAAGTTCGGATCAATTGTGCCTTAGTCACCTGCAGAGCTAGAAATATGTAAAAACGAAATTCCAGAATTACTTGATATAAAACTAATTGAACCTAGAAAAAGTCCTTGGGTTTGTCCAATATTCTATGTCAATAAACATTCAAAATATAAAAGAGGTGAACCAAGGTTAGTTATAAATTATAATGCTCTATCATTTTTTAATTTGTCACTTATTATCTAGTCATATGTTTTAGTCTTGGACTAAATTAGTCATTTAAGTTAGTTGCTTTTAGTTGGGTCACTTCTTATCTAGTCATATACTTTATCCCTATACTAAACTAGTCATTTAAGTTAGTCATTTTTAGTTGGGCCACTTAAAATTGCTAAGATTTATTAGTAATGTACTTGAAATAATTATGGTGACTAACTTTTTTAGTTTCATAGTTACTAATCTCTCATTTTGTACTAGTTATTTCGTCAAACACATCGTGAACATGTAATCTACAGGTCATATTTACATATATGAACATAGGGGTCTCATACTTATCTGGGAATCACCAGGAAGGTCTGATTCCCTCTCAGAATAGCTACAATATCATCTATTAGGTCATGAATTCATTAACCATTAATTTACTAATCAAAACATGATAAGATCCATAACTAAATTTTTTCATGAAACCATACTTATAACCAACATATACCCAAAACAATAACAATGATAGAAAAACCACCAAAGTCACATAATAACAAGAATTAATACTCATTATTTACAAGAGGAAAAGAGAGCTCTTATTAACATATTCAAAACCAACTAAGTTAGGGACTTCCATGTACCACTCAGTCATAAATTGGGCTGAACCATATCTCTCTTTCAACCAATCACCCTCGCGCCATATTCCAAGCATGAATGTGGGATCTCATGGAATAAACCAACCAAGACCAAATCAGGGCTTCTAAAGGCAAAAAAAAATCAACCCTCAAGTAGTGATTCCCCCTGATGGTCGTAAATCACTAACCATCACCATATCGGTCACTACCAAAGTTATCCAAGGCTCCAAAGTGTTTATTCCAACCCCGCTCCGGGACTAGTAACTCAACCCATAATTTTCGCAGTGCTCCAAACTGTTTGTCACACCAAGGCTCCAGGAATAGTAACTCAACCCACCAAGGGCTCCAGAGCATTTTTCCAACCAAGGCTTCTAGGACTAGTAACTCAACCCAAGTTGTTTCAGGGCTTTCAAAGAATTTGTCCAGCCAAGGCTCTAGGAACTAATTATTCAACCCACAACCATAAGCAACATGACCACCAATCGAAAACAGTCAGGTGGGAAACCCACAACACCATGGCTATCCAGGAAATGGCAAGACTAGAAAAACCATTTTCAATAGAGGCAATCCTCCATGTCAATGATAGATCATAATCAAATAACCACATTCATATACCATGCATGCAAAAACTAACAAGGAAATCATACATGCAACTCAATACCTACAAAGCAATCTAGTTGTAGTTGATGATCCCATTGTTCCCTTGCACTTTCTTTCTTTTCCTTTGCCTTCTTTCTCCAAATCTAATATATTCCAATGTGCTCCAAGAAAACTCTAAGTGTGCAAGAGTATGAGAGAGAGAGTGAATATAATAGAGCTCCCCCCAAAAATAGATAAAAGGCTCAACTAAAAAAAGTCTCACACACTGACAAAAGCCATGAACTGGTCCTTAGAAGCCTTTTTAATATTGAGGCCTCTATTTTCTTCATTTTCCTCTATTTTTTCTTCAATTTTCATCTCATGAAAACTCGTCACCTTTCATCTTCCTTTTCTCCAATTTTCCATTATTTTCATAAATAAAATGCCAATTAATGCCTCTTTTTCCAATGCCTTTGCCAATTTCCTTAGCCATAAATAAACTAAAAGTGACACCCACTAGGATGTTTTTCCCACAATTCAACTTGGAATATGTGTCCCATGACCTTGGTCTTATTTTTCCTTTTATTAACTTTATTACATAACTAGGGCTGTTACAGAATCCTCGCCCTTGGGGGAACATAATCCTCAATGTTCTATGGCATTTATGACCCACAAACCACTAAAAACAAAACATACTGCCCATGGAGCTTTATAAACTAGCTTGTTGCAGTATTTAAAATGACATATTGCTTAAAAGTTTGACCAAGATGTTGTTTATTGGAGCTTTATAACACAACTCATTATGATACTTACAATAATATACACATATACATATGCAAATTTTCTCTAATACAAAAATGAAAGGATACAATGCCCATATCAATCAACAAGGGAATCTATAGGCTTACACCTCCACCCTCAAAGTAGTATTGAGATTCACCTCCTTCCCAGGAACTCCAGAATCCAATGCCAAGGTCAACCTACATCCAATGTTCAATGCTACAATCCTGTGCTACTTGTCTCCCAGTGAACATATACTGACTCATTCCATATGGAAATGTGGATGACCAAAAAAAATTCATTGCCCAACCCCCCTTCTCTACTACACAGTCCCTCGAGAAATCCAGTCACCCACTTCCATCCAGTTACACACCTTCCAAGTTCTATTAGCATCCCCATCCCAAGCGATCCATACCTTGGCAAGGTTTCCTCGCATCAAAAGGTCCAAAAACCAAGGCATATCCCTGCATCAAAACCATCATACCGGTCATATCATGCTCATGGAAATCAATGGACACTATTGGGTACTAGTGTCCCACAATGGCCCTACTCCTAAAGTGTTTTACTAGTATATTGTTGTCTGTTTCAATTCCTTTTGATGTTGTTTCTAATTCTTGCAGTTAGTTTCAACCACCCAAACCAAGCATTTCCCATGCTTCGTTGTACTAAGGACATAGTTTCCAATAGATTAAAATGAATTGAAATAAATTAAAATCATACCTCATTGGTAGCCTATCATAAAGTACATCAAAATTCTATTTACTTCATGTCACAATAAATCAAATTATATCTTTGATCAAATCATCATGTATAAGCATATCACATTCGATTAGCTCAAAACAAAACCATCATAAATCAAAATCATAGATCACATGCAAACATCATAAATCAGAGCCATAGATAACATGCATAATTAAAACTAAAATACATGAATACCGATACTTATCCTTCAATCAGTTCTTTGCTTCTACCTTCGTTCTTTGTCCTTTCCATACACTGATATGAAAATGTGTGATCATCCTCTGACACTTTGCAAGATTTTAAAATTATGTCTTTAGCTCATAATTTATTCACATATGAATAATCGAATTTTAATGAACTTAAATACGAAAAATATTCAAAGCACAAAAATGACATAAAGCAAGATATACAACCAATTGATAATCAAATTCACCCCTCCTGGGCTACATCTCTGGGCCTTGCTCAAAAGACTAGGCCACTTTATTGATCTTGCTGCAAAGTGAGTACATCAATAATCTTTGTTTCTTTAGAGTCAAGATGGCGATGGAGTGGCAATGTTTCCCTTCACGAAACATCCTCCTACAGAGAATTCTCACCCTTGAATCAACTCAATTCTACAAAGTGGTGATTGCACCAATACAAGGAGGACTAAGAAGCAATGATCCTCATACTCAAATCAAGATCAAAAAGAAATATGTCGGCTTCAAAAATTCTCTTACATCAACTTCACCATTCTAGAATTTGCTCGCATAAATTAATGGCTACTATCAGAAGATAGGCATCTATCTCAGATTCCCAATGCAACTTACAGTTTTCGAAAAGCCCCAATATTGGCCAAGTTATGCCTCAAAAGGCATAATACAGGCACATATAACATAAGTTTGAAGGCTCCACCTTTGAACTTTGCGTGCTCTAGTGCATTGGAAATTCTTTTTATAAGGCCACATGTAGGTCCGAAGGTCAAACCCGTGGAGTCACCTCCCGGGATTGCTTTTGCAAAATATAGTGTACCATTGCAACTATATAATAATGTATGGTATATCGATTTGATATGGAGAAACTATATTCCACATATGTCATAACATGGTTCTAACAACACATATAAATCTCGGTAATAATATGATATATATAACATATGGTTTCAAAAACATTAAACCGACATATACTCCACTCTTGCGTGGCATATGTTGTAAGAGTCGACCCTGTGGCATTTGAACATTCTAGTGGTTATGTCCTCGTGGCATTTGTTGTAACCACTCCATGCCATTTGAACATAAACTGTGTTATCACATAGTTGGCATGATTTATAACCAATAGGTTGGGCAGATATTTAACATCCCCACGGCAGTGTGGCATATAGTTATCACTATCATTATAACAAATATAACCCTGTGCTAACTTTGGATTTTTGGTTAAATATGATAGATGCCCCGCCATGTGATATGTGGAGGTTTTGTTATGTTGTTTGCAACGTCGATACATGACCGGGGTTTGGCGGGTTGCCAAATATGGCAGGCTCCACCAACCCCTCCCCCACCATAGTCATAAACATGACTTTAAATATAACCATTTGCGCCAATGTTAATAAAGATAATGTTGTGGCGTGTTGGCATAGTTTTGTGATGTTGGATTGGAGGTCGTGGGTTCAACCCACAACTTGACAATTGACCTGCATTTCTTTGACTTTGATTGCCATGTTTTTTGACCCTGCCACCTGTCCTGTTGTTTGGATGCCACGTGTTCTGCTGAGAGACTGCCACTTGGCCTGCTCTGGCCCCTTTTTTGCCTGTTGGAAGAAAACTTCAAAGTGCATTTTCTCCCTTATACGGAGGCAATTTAGGAAACCAAATATACCATCAGAATCCATTCAACGAGCTCTTCAACTTAAAATTGGTCTCGTTAGCATCTGAGACTATTGACATTGACCAATTGACTTTGACTTTTTTCCCAACTTGACTTGAACTTTTACTTTGCATAAGTTCTTCATACGAAGTCAAATTTCAGTCATTCAAGTTGCGTGAGATTCAGAGAGAAAATATCTACGTAATGAACCTGGGTTCAACTAAATCTGAGAACTGTAAAGTTTGGATCATTTGGAGGATCTATTGCTATCCATGACCATCTTGGTCTCAAAACATTACATAGCCAATATGAATAGACTCAATCAAGATCCATCCTGGATCATTCCTTCGAACTAAAATACTTTTGGTCCTTCAAAATTTTATTACAATAAGGAATTTATTACATCATTCATCAGTACATAAACAATATTGACCCTATTTACTGAATTACTGATGTGATAACAAATCATAGACACACAATTGACAATTTACACATAAGGCATGAAATCTGCCAAGTTCCTAGTAAACAACTTTTTTGGAGACTTTCATTCTTCCTTGCTAGTTCTCATTGCTTCACCTTGTCGTGATTGTGTTGTTGTCGATTCATGTGGTAGCATTGGACATGTGATATTTGAATGTCCTTTAAGCTTAAATTGCGTACAAAATCTCTCTCCTGAGTCTGCAATGATTGTCTTCTTGCTAGATTTCTCTGAGCTCTATTTTGATGGTGCTGAGTCCTTCTCTGACTGTATCAAATTATTTACTAGAATTTTCTTTACCTTCAGTGTTGCATTATCTTCCCACAGACTATTCCTTGTAGCATGCACCTTCTTACTGTAAACCTTCTGCTTCTAGCATTCGGCTACAATACTTCCACATAATGTACATGGATAAGTCTTTTTAACAATCTTCATAATAAAATTTTGATTGAAAGACTCACCTTCTAAATCACTGCTAGAATGAATCGTCTTCTTACCTTTAGGATCCTGTAGCTTTTTTAGCATTTGTTCAGGATGTAATGACTAACATTGATCTGATATGTGACCTTTCTTTCCACAATAGTCACATGTTGACTAGTCAAATCCCATTCCTTCATATTGGGGTCTTTCCTGAATGAATATTGGTTGGAGTCTACCTTGGCCATGCTTTTTGAGGCCTTTACCTTGTTGATATCCCATTCTTTTCATCAACTTCATACTAATTACTTTGGTATGTTTCTCGAAAGCTCCAATCTCATGATCGCTTGAAGCCTCTTCCTTATCGATTTCTAAATCATGTTCCTGAGATGTTGGTACATAAGAAAGTTCCTCAGAGGGTGAGGAAAATGTACTAATCACTTCTTCCACTGATTTTGCTTTTGGAGAAGTAGATGGATATGAGATTTCTTCATTCGACTAATAAAGTGGATATACTTCATTGCCTCCAATAATAGATGGCCTTTGATCTAAGAGACTTCCCCTCTATCGATTTCTTTGCATGGCTTCGATCCTCGCTTGCAATATTTGTTTGTCTTCCTACAATGCTTTCACCATGCGTCGCAATGCAACATTCTCTTATTGATATTGTTGATTGGATTCTTCCAATTCTTGCATATGGATTTTCTTCATGCTTTTTCCCATCCTTGCTATCTAGTCAGAACCTACTCTGATACCAAAAATGACCTGAAGATGTGTGATCTTCCTCTGATACTTTACAAGCTTTTAAAATTATGTCTTTAGTTCATAATTGATTCACATATGAATAATCGAATTTTAATGAACTTAAATATGAAAAATATTCAAAGCACAAAAATGACATAAAGCAAGAAACACAACCAATTGATGATGAAGTTCACCCCTACTGGGCTACATCTCAAGGCCCTGCTCAAAAGGCTAGGCCACTTTATTGATCTTGCTGCAAAGTGAGTACATCAATAATATTTGTATCTTTAGAGTCAAGATGACGATGGAGTGGAAATGTTTCCCTTCAGGAAACTTCCTCCTACAGAGAACTCTCACCCTTAAACTGACTCAATTCTACAAAGCGGTGATTGTGCCAATACAAGGAGGAGTAAGCAGCAATAGTCCTCGTACTCAAATCGAGATCAAAAAACAATATGCCAGCTTCACAAAAATATCTTACGTTCACTTCACCATTCTGGAATGTGCTCACAAGCATCAATGGCTACCATTAGAAGACAGGCCTCTGCTTCAGCTTCCCAGTGCAACTTACAGTTTTCAAAACGGCCTAATATTGGCCAAGTTATGCCTCTAAAGGAATATTGCATGCACACAAAACATAAGTTCGAAGACTCCACCTTTCAACTTTGTGTGCTCTGGTACATTGGAAATTCTTTTTAGAAGGCCACAAGTAGGTCTTGGGGTCAAACCCATAGACCTCTCGGGATTTCTTTTGCAAAATATAGTGTATTGTTGCAACTATATAATAATACATGGTATATCGATTTGATATGGCGCAACCATATTCCACATATGGTATAACATGATTGTAACAACACATATAAATCCCGACAACAATATGATACATATATAACATATGGTTTCAACAACATTAAACAAGAAGATACTCCACTCCTGCGTGGCATATGTTGTAGCAGTCGACCTCGTGGAATTTGAACATTCCAATGGTTATTTCCTTGTGGCATTAGTTGTAACCACCCCACGCCATCTAAAACATAAATTGTGTTATCACATAGTTGGCATGGTTTATAACCAATAGTCTGGGCGAATATTTAACATCCCCGCAGCAGTGTGGCATATAGTTACGACCATCATTATAACAAATATAACCCCGCACTAACTTTGGAGTTTTGGTTAAATATGATAGATGCCCCACCACATGATATGTGGAGGTTAATTTATATTGTTTGCAGTGCCAATACATGACTGAGGTTTGGGAGGCCGCCGGATATGGCAGGCTCCGCTAACCAACACCCACCCCCCTCCCCCACCATAGTGATAAACATGACTTTAAATATAACCATTTGTGCTAATGTTAATAAATATAATTTTGTGGAGTGTTGGTATAGTTTTGTGATGTTGGATTGGGTCATGGGTTCGACCCACAACTTAATATTTGACCTGCACTGCTTTGACTTTGATTGCCATGTGTGTTGACCCTACCACGTGTCTTGTTGTTTGACTGCCATGTGTCTTGCTAAGAGACTGCCACTTGGCTTGCTTTGTCCCATTGTTTGCTTATTAGAACAAAACTTCAAAGTGGATTTTATCCTTCATACGAAGGCCATTTTGGAAACTGAATATACCATTGGAATTAGTGCGATAAGCTCTTCTACTTGGTGTTGGTCTCATTAGCATATGAGACTGTTGACTTTGACCAATTGAATTTTATTTTTTTCCCAACTTGACCTAAACTTTGACTTTGCATAACTTCTTCGTATGAAGTCGTATTTCAATCATTCAAGTTGTGTTAGATTTGAAGCGACGATATCTACATAATGAGCCTAGGTTCAACTACATCTGAGAACTGTAAAATTTGGTGCATTTGGAGGATTTGGTGTTATCCATGACCATCCTAGTCTCAAAACATTACATAGCCAATATGACTAGACTCAATCAAGATCCATCTTGGATCATACACACATTAAATCAATTGCCACACTGGGGAAAGCATCCAATTTCTTCTCCTCTCTTCAATTACTTACACATACACAATGTACATCACATGCATAGACCCACACATGACGTACAACACCACACAATAAATGCACCTACATCCAACATGCAACACAACACATACACCTACACCTAGCCTACAACACATACACCTACACCTAGTGTAAAACACAACACAATACATACAGCTACACCCGGTGTACAACACATACACCTACACCCAGTGTACAACATAATACGCATACGTACACAGAGTACAACACAACGAATACATGTCATGATACAATGAGTACATAATGCACATAACACAGTACCCCATGTACAACACAACATATACGGAATGCACACAGTACCACACGTACATAGCACCACCTGCACAATGTGTACACAACACCAGATTTACATAACACCACCTGTACAATGTGTACACAATGCCACATGTACATAACACCATTTGCATAATGTGTATACAACATCACATGTACACAACACCACATGTACACAACAGGACCTGCACAACATGTAAACAACACCACATGTATAACATGTACACAACACCACACGCACACAACATTTCATGTACAATATGTACATAGAACAAAAAATACACAAAACCACATGTACAACATGTACTCAACACCATATATACAACATGTACACCGCACCACATGTACACAACATCACATAGACGACATGTACACAAAATCACATATACAACATGTACATAACACCATATGTACATAACATCGCATATACGACATGTATATAACACCATTTTTACCCAACACCACATATGCAACATGCACACACACTACATGTACACAACGCAATAGGAAAGGAATTTGATGCCTCAAATACATTTTGTTTACCTTTCTTGTTACCTTTCTCATTACTATCCTGTCGCTGTCAATTTGTCCCAATGGACCCTACCAGCCTGATTGATTTTCATATTCTTACCTTCATTTGCCCTTATACATGCATCAAGCTTCATCCAAGTCTTCACATTACCTATTGGGTTTCATTCAATTCCCCCCGAGCTCCATTAACTTCCTCTTTCCCAAACCAATTCCCAAGGCTATCTCAATCATAAAAGGAAAGAACAAGAAGAAAATAAGAGAAAACCATGGAAGCCAATAACAATATGACACCACAACTAAAGTGGCATGTCCATGCACCCATCATAAACAAAACCAAAAATCAAGCACAAACAAATCACAAAGCACCAAAAACACAAAACTAGAAACAAACACCATGAATCAACCCCATGGTTCCCAATGATTCGAAGGGAATTCTTAACCCAAGCCTTCTTCAAGGTTTCATGATAGTCTATTTTTCCATGCAATCCCCTGCATCATACTTCCATAAACATATAATTGTCAATGTATAAATAATCATAACAATATATAGTTACCTTACCTTTTTGTGCCAAGCACATTGCCTTGTAAATAAACACATATATTCAATCTCTCAAGGAATTCCAATTCCCTTAATGAATCCAACTATAACTAGAAACCAAATATTATACCTATCAAACACATGTTCATGAATATATCACATATCCACATAATGTCTCGAAAATAAAGGTTAAGAAGACTTCTTGTATGCATACAAATTACTCATTCATTTGGAATGACAGTTTCCAAACATAACCAAAGGAATTTTCACCCAATTCTTTTCTTTTATCTTTTCCTTGATGCAATTGAGTCTTACTATGCGCTATCACATTCACCCAAATGGTAGTTATATGAACAAATCAACTGTTACCTTGTCATGTTAATACCAAGCATGCTTACCTACAATTGTTCATGCATGTTAGCCACATGGTCCAAAGATAAAGGCATCATGTCTATTAATTTTAAATCAACAATGTCATAATCAATAGTCAAATCACAGTCATTAATAATAGTACTACAATTAGCACCTAGTTGCACGCAAGTGCATATCAATTGTCTCAGCACGTATTGTGTTAGTACAACCATCTTAAACTAAGATCATTCCTTCATGCAATCTTATAGACACATACACATATCATGCAATTAATCAAACATTCGGAAAATATGTAACCATACCATGTTAGATAAACGAAATAGACGACATAATCAAACTCATACCTTAATGTATCTAAGGGGAGACTATCACATCTATACAAATCAGTCGATATTAGTATAAGATAATATCACAATATATAAACTCATACCTGAATGTCATAACCCTAACCATCTGCACAGGGAAATCTAAATTAGCATGGTACCTATAACATAAAGATATTAAATGCAATGATCATAACCATCATGTGTACAACTGCAAGGCATATGAAAATAAGTTAATATCATTCATAACTATCTAACACATGTGCATATGACCACACTGATTAGCTAACATCTATCATTCATGTAACCAAAACAACACTAGAATGACAGGCATTTATATAACCATAATGCACATATCAACCATTAACCAACATACTTGCATGCCCAATATACACACTTGTATAACGATCTGCTCTTACCCCAAGATCCAATGCTGCAACTTTTCTCTAATGATTTGTGTCTCCTGCATCATCTAAACCAACATATCAACAAGAGTTGAGCAGAGCACTTGCAACAAGAGTTGGGTAAAGCACTTGCAACAAGAGTTCGGCAGAGCACTTACAACATATTCAACAGGTCTGTCAAACCCTGCGACAACACAAACTATGTGTCAATTTGGAGAAATGATACTTTGGCATGAACTAGGTCCAATATCTAGGCTACAAAATTGATGAGAAAGGAATGCATGTATATCCAACTAATATATAAGTCATTCATGATTGGCCAGCCCCAACAACTCTCATTGTGCTTCGTAACTTTTTGGTCCTTTGCCAATTTCTATTGAAGGTTTGTGTTCGCATTCTCTCATATCACTTTTCCTTTAAGTCAAGTTACCAAGAGCCAAAGGAAATTAAATTTTTTTTGATATGAGGCACAACATAAGGAATTTTTTGAGTTGAATCATTATCTTTTCTCTGCACCAGTAGTCACATTGCCATACCTGTAAAAACCATTTGAAATTGAGACAGATGCCTCTAACTATGTTATTGGTGCAGTTCTCACCCAACAAGGTCATTCAGTGGCCTTTCATAGTGAGACACTCTCAGATACTATTCAGAATTACCCTACCTATGATAAGGATATGTAATCCATTGTGAAAGCTTACTGAAAATGGAAGCATTACATTATGGGGAAGGATATGATAATTCACGCATATCACTAACCTCTTCAGTTAATACAGACACAGGGGAAGTTGTAAAATGAGTGCTATTATAAATGGTCAACATACCTGCAACAATTCCATTTGAACATTAAATACAAGAAGGGTAGCACCAATAATGTTGCAGATTTCCTTAGTCGACCCTCAGTTGTGGCACTCACCATTGTTCTCAACTCTTGTGGGCATGAGACTTCTGGATGGTTGCAACTGTACAGAAATGATCCAAAATTTTCCACCACTTGTTAGTTTTTGTAGCATCAGAGGTGTTCTAGTCTTAAAACTGTGTGGAGAGGCTAAAACATCATTTCTCCATAACCTAGAAATTGTTTATGGAAATTCCACCTAGAAGAGTCTTAATTATATTATTAACCAATTTTTTAATATTTCCTAAGTCTAAACTTAAGAAATCTGGTTAATTAATCAGTATTAATTGACATAAGGCATGAATCATCTAGAAACTCACATGGATTGACTCTAATATGATCTTAGTCATCGATTAATATTTAATCTTGGCCATTGGAGGTCTAAAAAAAGATTATAAGAAGAAGTCGAGGGTAGATGGAGAACATACGCATAGAGATTGATTTCCTTGGAGAGTTTTATTTTCCAGAGAGCTAGAAATTTCCGAAAGATTTAGAACTTCAGAAAGGAAGTAAATTCAGAGAGGGGCAGGGATAGTGAAGCCAGAGGAATATTTTTCCAGATCTTATGAGTACTTTGTAGAGAGGCCAAAATTTCTCCAGGAGGTTTTTCAGAGGCAACGTAAAAGCTTCAGAGGGCAGTCTGAATTGTTGAAGGAAGAAGATGTTTTAATTTCTAGAGGATGGGAAGGGGTTCTAGAGTGGTGAAGAAGAATTTTCCCAGTCAATAGTAGGCACAAAAGCTATATTGGCAGTCAATTTAGGTAGCATGTGTGGTAGGCATCTCTAGAGTGATGCAAAGCATGCGCAGGCCTAGTTGGATGGCTAGCTTTTTAGAGGTAGTCAAGTGTCGGGATTGCTCAGAGTGAGGGTAATTTCCCTCAGGTACATCTTTTCAGTATTTTCTCTGCAATATCACCATTTTTTGGCATCCAAATTGTACTTGGATTATTTCACTATTGCATAATAATAAAAACCTCTGTTGTTGTATCAATTTTCCCAAGCTGGGTTTTTCCAGGGACATTTGTCCAAAAATAATTGTGTCAATTTTTGTGTGTGTGTGCTATAATATTTATCAGTTTCCAGCGCTATTATTTTCCATATTTTTTATTTTTGAATATTGTAGTGTGATTAATTCGTTGTTTTCATAGCAATAAACTGCTAAATTAATTAACAGTTAGAAGAATTAATTCTAGTTGCTACCCTAGAATTTCAAACTTGATATTTTCACATGATATCAAAGCGTGATTGATTAGATGGAGATGCTCAGAAGCTAAGGAAAAAATTCATTATTCAGAGGGAGCAGCATGATGTATTTATGAGGGAAACACAGAGCCTTAGCCAGACAGTGTGAGTTGTTTAAGCAAGTTCTATTTTTCAATGCAGGTGGGCAGAAAAATTCGGCTTGCTAGTTCGAGTGATTCCAACAGGTAGAAGGGCAGTTGTAGCTCAAATTTTCACTGATAAAATTCCTTTCTTGGACTTTGAAAGGTTTTGCAACAGTAGAATCAATGTCGAGTGGAAGAGAAAGGCACACATATAGGGAAAATTTCTCTCGCGGGGGGGCGCGGGGATCTTGAGTTTTAGAGATATGATATTTTTAGTCACAGATTGGTAGGAGTTGTGAGCATATTTTTCTCACTCCAGAAGGAAGTGTGAGTAGCAGATTCAGTAGCTGATCAGAGGGAAAGAGGGATATTTTAGACTAGATTTAGAGATTTCCACAATTGGGCTTAAAGATTAGGATAAGTTGAAGGGAGCCTCCAAGTTTGTCATCTAGAAGGCTAGGATGTCCTTCATGTTGGATGAACATGGCGTGAAATACTACATGGACATTGTGGTAGCAATACCCCAAGATGCAAATAAACTGAATGATTACAGGAAGCAAATGAAGAAGGAAAAGCAATTTATCTTGGATGGAGTGTGGGACCATATAGTCTCGCATGTAGCTCGTAATAACTCTACCAAGAAAATGTGGGATGCTCTCAACTAGTTATATCAAATTTCTTCCAAGTAGCGGAAGATGTTCCTATAGGAGAAGCTAAGAATCATCAGGATGCATAAGGGTGAAGGCATATATCCCTTCCTCACCAGAATTCAGGAGGTTCAAGATCATCTTACATTCATTGGGGAGGAACCTCAACCAAAAAAGTTTGTATGGTTGGCACTGAATAGTGTCTGAGAGAAGTGGAAGGTGTTTTTACAAAGTATCTTGGGCAAAGATACATTGCCTAGATGTGACAGGATGTGGTTCGACTTACAATAGGAAGAGTTGAGGTGTGCTCTATTAAAGAGTTTCATCAATGGTAGCAGCAAGGGCATGAAGGGTGAGAAGGAAGAGGGCAATGTGGTCCTAGCATTGAAGGGTCCTAGTCAGGGACATGGGGAAAAGAAGAAGAAGAAGAACCCATCTAAGGTCAAGTGCTTCAAGTGTGGTGAGTTCGGCCATTATAGTACTCAATGTCCTCTCAGGAAGAAGGACAAGTAGGAGAAGAACGACCGGGTGGCCATGTACATAGAGATAGACAAGTTTCCCTCTAGGCTAGATGAATATTTCACTATCTTTGTAGCCATACCTCCATGAGAAAGGTGGGGCGATATGGAGTTATAGTCCCAAATTGTAGAGGTTTGGGAAGGGACTATTAAGGTCTCCTCCTCATGGATCATTACCTTTCTACGGTGGTTTATAGTATTCATTAGTAGGATGGATCAATGTCAAGACTTGTAGCCAATTCCAGAGTGACAGTTGCAAACTAGCATCAGTCAGGTGTTGAGGGGTGCAGTGCAGTGTTGGCAGCAACATTGATTCTTCAGTGGATAGTGCAGATGCTAGTAGAAGTAAGGACTTAAGAGACACATGCAACAAACACAATTGACTTATTATTTAGGATTCTTCTCAATTGTAGTAGTTTCAGTTGCAGCAACAACAGATGAGAGGGAGTTGCAGAGCAAACATAGAGTTGGCAGAAGTATAGCAGTGTCAGCAGCAGCACAGATGCAACAACAAATTTGCGCAGTGGTTGGTGGGAAGTGGAAGTTAGTCACAGTGGCCAGACATCATCAATGTGATAGAGGGTGATACAGAGATAGGGTGTTGTAGAATTGGTGCAACACTAGAACACCTTCTTCGCTAAGAGGGAGTGTTAGTTTTTGTAGCATCAGAGGCGTTTTAGTATTGAAACTTTATGGAGAGGATAAAACACAGGATTTTTCCATAACCTAGAAATCATTTATGGAAATTCCACCTAGAAGTGCCTTAATTAGATTATTAACCTATTTTTTAATATTTTCTAAGTCTAAAGGAAATCTGGTTAATTAACTAGTATTAATTGAGATAAGGTGTGAATCATCTATAAACTCACATGGATCGACTCCAATATGCTCTGAGCCATTGATTGAGATTTAATATTGGTCATTGGAGGTCCAACCAAATATTATAAGAAGAGGTCAATGGATAGATGGAGAACATACACACATAGATCAATTTCCTTGGAGAGCTCGATTTTCTAGAGAACCAACACGTCAAAAGAGTTTGATCTTTAGAAAGGAGCATATACAGAGAGGGGCATGGTCAATGAAGCCAGAAAAATATTTTTCTAGATCTGGTGAGTATTTTGCAGAGAGTTTGAATTTTATTCAGGAGGTTCCATAGAGGTAGCAAAAGAGCTTTAGAAGGAAGTTTGATTTGCTGAAGGAAAAATATGTTTTCATTTCCAGAGGCTAGGAAGGGGTTCTAGAGTGCCAGAGAAGTGTTTTCCTAGTCAGCGGTAGGAATGATGGATAGAATGGAAGTCGATTCAGGCAACACGTGTGGAAGGAAGCTACAGAGTGATGTAGAGTCTGCACAAGCCTAGTTGAAAAACTAGCTTTTTAGAGGCAGTCAAGTGTTGGGATTGCTCAGAGTGAGGGTAATTTACCTCAAATATTTATTTTCAGTATTTTCTCTACAAGATTGCTAGTTTTTGGTATCCATATTGTATTATTTCAATGCTGCATAATAATAAAAACCCTTAACTGTTGCATCGGTTTTCCCAAGTTGGATTTTTCCGAGGACATTTGTCCATAAATAATTGTGTCAATTTTTGGGTGTGTGTGCTATAACATTTCTCAGTTTCCAATGTTATTATTTTATGCAACATTTATTTGTGAAGATTTCAATTCAATTAATTCGTTGTTTCTGTAACAATAAACTGCTAAATTAATTAATAGTTAGAAGAATTAATTCTAGTTGCTGCAATAGAATTTCAGGCTTGAAATTTTCACACGGTATTGGAGTGTGATTGATCAAACAAGGAAGGTCAAAAGCGGAGGTAGAAATTCGTTGTTCATAGGGAGAAGTAGCACAAAATTTTGAGGGAAGCGCATAGCCTCAACAAGTTAGTGTGAGTTGCTTGAGCAAGTTTGATTTTTCAGTGCAGGTGAGCAGAAAAATTCACCTTACTAGTTCGAGTGATTCCAGTAGGTAGAAAGGCAGTTGTAGCTCATGTTTTCATTAAGAAGATTCCTTACTTGGATACAAAAGGTTTTTTTAGTAGAAAAATCAACATCTACTGGAAGAGAAGGCACACACGGAGGGAAATTTTCTCTCAAGGGATCTCGAGTTTTAGAGATATGATTTTTTCAGTTGCAGATTGGTAGGAGATGTGAGCAGATTTTTCTCACTCCAGAAGGAAGTGTAAGTAGTAGATTCAAAAACCAAGCAGAGGGAAAGAGGGAGATTTTCGACTAGATTTAGAGATGGCCACATTTTGGCTTAGAGATCAGGATAGGTTGGAGGGAGCCTCCAACTTTGTCATCTAGAATGCTAGGATGTCCTTCCCATTAGATGAACATAGCCTAAAAGCTTATGTGGACAATGTGGTAGTAGTACCCCAAGATGCAGATCGACTGAAGGAGTATAGGAAGGAAATGGTGAAGGCGAAATGATTGATACTAGATGGAGTTTGGGACCATATAGTCTTGCATGCATATGGAAAGAATATTGTCAAGGAAATTTGGGATGCTCTCAACCAGCTATATCCGAGTTCTTCCAAGCAGTGAAAGATATTCCTGTAGGAGAAGTTGAGAAACATAAAGATGCAGAAGGGTGAAGGCATAGATCCTTTCCTCACTAAAATTTAGGATGTCTAAGATCAACTTGTAGTCATTTGGGAGGCACCTAAACCAATAGAGCTTGTGCGATTGGCATTGAACAATGTCTCAGAGGATTGGCAGATGTTTGTCCAAAGTATCTTGGGTAGAGACACATTACCTAGATGGGACAAGGTGTGGCATGACTTACAATAGGAAGAATCAAGGCATGCTCTGTTGAAGAGTACCATCAGTGGTAGAAGCAATAAGGGCATGAAGGGTGAGAAGGAAGAGGAGAATGTGGCCCTAGCATCGAAGGGTCCCAGTCAAGGATAGGGGGAAGGAAGAAGAGTAAGAACCTATCTAAGGTCAAGTGATATAGGTGTGGCGATTTTGGCCATTGAAATACCCAATGTCCAATCAAGAAGAAGGTCAAGTGGAGACGCAAGACCATGCAACAATGTCCACAAAGATAGAAACGTTTCCCTCCAAACTGGAGGAATATTTCGCTATGTTTGCAGCCATACCTCTTGGAGAGAGGTGGGGCGATATGGAGTTATAGTCCCAAAGTTATAAGGGTTTAGGTAGGGTCCATTTAGGTGTCCTCCTCATGGATCATTACCTTTCTATGATGGCCCATAGTATTCATTAGTACCATGGATCAGTTTTAGTAGATACAGTCAGTTTTGAAGTGACAGTTGCAGACTAGTAGTAGTCAGGTGGTGAGGAGCGCAGGTCAGTGTTGGTTGCAGTGCAGAGTGGCACAATGCAAAGTTGGCAGCAACGTAGATTCTTTAGTGGAAAGTGCAGAGGCTAGTATTAGTCAAGTCTCAAGAGAAAAAATCAACAAAAACTGTTGATTTAGTATTTAGGATGCTTCTCAGTTGCAATTACAGCAACAACATATGATAGGAAGTTGTTGTGCAGATGCATAGTTGGTAGCAGTATAGCAATGTCAGTAATAGCACAAATGCAACATCAACGTTGCATAGTGGTTGGTGCCCTAGTAGCATCCATCCATAGTGGTGAGACATCAATAGCATGATAAAGGGTGATACAGAGATAGGATGTTGTAATAGTGGTGCAGCACTAGAACACCTTCTTCACTAAGAGGGAATGCTATTTTTTGTAGCATTAGATTTAGTTATCCATAACCCAGAAATATTTTCTGGAAATTGCACCTAGAAGTGTCTTAATTAGATTATTAACCTATTTTTTAATATTTCCTAAGTCTAAACTTAGGAAATCTAGTTAATTAATAATCAGTATTAATTGAGATAAGATGTGAATCATCTATAAAATCACGCAGATTGACTCTGATATGATCTTAACCATCGATTAATATTTAATGTTGCTTTTTGGAGGTCCAAGAGATGATTATAAGAAGAATTTGATGGGTAGATGGAGAACATACACACAGAAATTGATTTTCTTGGAGAGTTCGATTTTCCAGAGAGCCAACAATTTCTATAAGATTTCAAGCTTCATAAAGGAAGAAAATACAAAGAGAGGCAAGGATAGTGAAGTTGAAGGAAGATTTTTCCAGATCCAATGAGTACTTTATAGAGAGGCCGAAATTTCTCCAGGAGGCAACATAGAAGCTTCAAAGGGCAATTTGATTTGCTAAAGGAAGAAGATGTTTTCATTTCCAAAGGCCATGAAGGAGTTCCAGAGTGCTAGAGAAGTGTTTTCCTAGTTAGTAGCAGGAAGGACATTTGGATTGGCAATTGATTCATGCAGCATGTGCGATGCACGTCTCTAGAGTGATGGAGAGCCTCGAAGGCCTATTTGGACAACTAGCTTTTAAGAGGCAGTCAAGTGTCGAGATTGCTCAGAGTGGGGGTCATTTCCTTAAGATATTTCTTCTCAGTATTTTCTCTACAGGATTGTTAGTTTTCCACATCCAAATTGTACTCAAATTATTTCATTGTTGCATAATAATAAAAACCATCAACTACTACACTAGTTTTCCCAAGTTGGGTTTTTCTGGGAACATTTGTCCAAAAATAATTGTGTCAATTTTTACATGTGTGTTCTAGAATATTTCTCAACTTCCAACGCTATTATTTTCCATAGTTTTTATTTGTGAAGATTGCAGTGCGATTAATTCATTTTTTCCATAGTAATAGACTGTTAAATTAATTAACATATAGAAGAATTAATTCTAGTTGTTGCAATAGATTTTCATACTTGAAATTTTCACAACATCTACCAGATGTTGATGGATAGCAAGCAAGAACCAAACTTCCACCTATAGGATGCATTTCTATGCTACTTGGGGCATATTTTTGTTCCTTCAAGCAAGCATGCCAAGCTGATTTAGGATGCTCACTACAGTTGGGTTGTAGGAAACTTTGGTTTGGAGAAAATCATGGTAGTACTATAAAAGTATTTTTATTGGCTAAAACTTCGACTATACGTTGGAAAATATATCAGATTCTGCACTTCCTATGTCATCGCCAAGCCAACCATTAAGAAACAAGATTTGTACACTTCTCTGCATACTCCTATCCAAATGTGGGAATCCATATCCATGGACTATATGTTAGGATTTCCTTCTACCAAGAATGGTAACGAATTTTTATTTGTGGTCCTTGATAAATTTCTAAGATGGCTATATTGATGGCCCTCAAGAAGAGAATCACAACAAAAAACACTACCAAACTCTACTTCGAATGAGTGTGGGTACATTTTGGGATTCCACAGACCATTAGATCATATCAGGATAGTAGGATCCTGAGTGCATTTTGGTCGAGCCTATGGTCGTTGTTGGAAACTAAGCTCACTAAGTTGATTGCATTCCATCTTTAGACTTAAGGCTAGATAAAGGTTTTCAACAGGATTATAGTTCATATACTACGCATGTACAACTCCAAGAATCCACAAGCATGGGATGAGAGTCTTCCCTATTTGCAACACAACTATAACATAGCTCTTCATAGCTCAACTAGCCACAACCCCTTTCAAATGGGCATGGGATTTCAACCGTTGTGTTCCACTGATGTTGCAATACCTCTTACAACTACACAGGCATAATTTGCACATGTTCAATCTGAAGCTAATAAAGCCACCAGGTTTATTGAACACATCCAACACATCTGTCAACATGTTCTTGATATCCTAGATAAATCCAATGCCAAGTACAAACAACGTCATGATCAACATTGGATGCCACATAAGTTTCAAGTGGGCGACAAAGTTTGGTTGCATTTATAGAAGGAACGCCTTACCAGAGCCATCAGAAACTTTGACCACTCTGATATGGGCCTTACACCATCACCAAGGATGTGGATGTCAATGCTTTCGATCTCAGCATTCCCTCATTCCTTGGCAAACACCCATTGTTCAATGTGGATTACCTTCACTTGTACTTTCCACCATTGTTGGACACATCAAACATTGTTGAGCACCTGACACCAACATAGCTTAACCCAAATTGCATTAAATATGCCATGACTGATCAGATAATGGAAATAAAAATTAATAACACTCATTAATAGAGGATCCAACTGTATCGGGTTGTCAAAGCTTTCTAACTCTTGCACCAAGGCAAGTGGTTCACCATGGACTAAGTTCAACAGAATTTTCCCTATCTCATGGAGGCACACAAAACAATGGGGACCATTTCTTCCTGAGGGGGGAGTACTGATCTGGGTGGATATTGGTGGTCACTTGTCTATTCCATTTGTACCCCTAATACTATTTCCTTTTAGTTTCCAAACTTCTAGCACAATTTACTATTTTTGGCAGTTTTTCGGGTCCTAAAATTATGGAACTGTTTTGAGGCCCTAAACGATTCAATTTTGGAAAAAGGAAGATTTGTAGCATATGGTAGGGTTTTGTAGCTTAAATTAATTATCCTCGAATAGATATTTCTAACAAGGTATCATACGCGCCAAATGAAAATCGTGTGCCAAAGTTAGAACCCCAGAAAGTTGATGTACCAACTAACCCCAACAAGGCCCACAAACTTTTGGCATTTCATATCCTAGGGTTAGGCCTTTGGATGTTTAGGATTTTACATTATTCCTTAATTATAATTGTAACATAGTTCAAAAGGCATTTAGTCGTCACATCTCTTCTTAGAGATAAGCTACCATCGCCTGAGCTATTTTGTTTCTCTTATGTATGTAAATAGTTTTCAATAGTTGTTATTTATTAATTGAAGTTTTGTTTTGTTGTATCCTTATGTTTTGGTTTGAATTTGTATTTCATTTCATTCCTTCATAAATCTGAATCACCTGGAGCTAATTGAGGTCCATCACAGATAGTAACATCTTTAATAAAACAACAATTAAACTTTCTCAGTGATTGACTACCCATTTTTCCTACTGGGGATTGCAAATAAGAAAGTTAACTTATTTAGCTACATGAACAATAAGGGGGCTTCCAAAAGCATAAGGCTATGTTTCATCATCAAAATTTCATTGTACATTGAAATTGTAGCAAAACATATAGAATATAAAAGCTTTTGATAGAGACATTGCTGATGTATCAAAATAGCTTTACCTGGTGTGTTATCCCTTCTATATAGATGTGTTGTAGGTTGCATGAATCACAAGGATGGGCTATTCTTGAGCAATCTGGACTTTCTGCACTACCAAGTCCTCAGTATTGATCTAATGAACCCAACCAAGGTGTGATTCTTTAGGCACAAATGTATCAAGTGATTTAGTTGACCTAGGGGTCTCTCCATATACCTTAATAAAATAACATTCAAAGAATAATCACTTCAAGTGATCAATGTGAAAATACAACATTGTGATAAAAAAGAAACTTTTGAATTGTGTCACATATCTTCTTTAGTAGGTATTCCATATTGACTCATAGGAATGTTCTATCTAAACCTGAAGACTGATATGTTATGCTAGGAATAGTTAAATATGTTTCCCCTACAGTAAAAGAAAGGTAAACAATTCCCTTGGACCTAAAAAAAATATTTAATTAGGTCATCACTCAACAACCCATTTCAAGAAGGTGAAGAACATGTTCTTGAAACACTATGCTCACAGTCACAATCGCGTAACTCTAGGCCTCGATTTCTGAAAAAAAAAACATCAACCGAGGATTGATAAGCTGTCCTACCTCTCATGCAAAACAAAAATAAACTATCTATTGATTAAATGCATGGTAGTGGGCAACCAAGAAAGTTTGAGGAAAAGAAATGCAAGATATCAAAATCAATCTCATTTCTAATCTCAATCCTCAAATCAAATCACATTTCAAGAAGTATTAAAGTTAAAAAAGAAGGAATTCAAGAATGAGAAATTCCATTAAGGTGGTTTTGAATTTGGGTATGAATTGAATTGAAGGTTCATAGGACATTGAAGTCAATGCAACCATATAGGCATAGAAATTTCAGGGTTTCTTTATAGCATATGCATTTTTGAAAAGTGGTCAGTTCCCATGTGCTTCTCATACCTAAATTACTTTAGGGTCTAGAAGTTTTAATGGTGATGATTCCAAATGAAAGGCCAAGTCTTGATTAGGGAAGTGTTGGAGGACTCTTTGTTCATCCATAGATGTGATACAAAAGACTCACTGTTGATTTTGGGAGTATTGAATAAGGGGTTCTTTCACTCGAAACGCCCTCAATTTCTTTCAAGTAATTCCACATCTCCATCTCATGACCACTTAATTTCTTATTATTGGCATTAAGTATAGAATCCTATGAATTATTAGATGATCAATTTATAAGGGGCCTAACATCTATCTCGTTATTGGAACTATGCAAGGCATGATCAATTTTTAAGGGGCCTGACATCTATCTCGTTATTGGAATTGTGCACAGCATGGACACATTTCTAACAAAAACAAAAGAGTAATATACTAAAAGTAAAGGTTGTTGTTGTTGTAACTCCAATCATTGTGATAATCCCTTTTGAGGAAGTGGAACTCTTCATATCTATGAGAGTAGGAGGATTAATGGACACTGGTGGGCCTTGGTTTTAATATGTTGGTGTGCTGGATGAGGGATGATTTGCAGGAGGAGGATGAAGAAGGCCCTGTGTGGGAGGAAAAAAATGTCTCAAGATTTTGTGTTGAGATTATATGTTGGGAGAAGGTCATTTCGGTGAGACATAAAACGCTGAAAAATGCCCATATCATCATTTAACATAGTTACTGATCAAATGAGAAAATGACCTAGTACTCGTTTTTTTGAGGTAGCAAAAAATCACTTGATTTTGAAAAATGGTGATTAAGAATACACCTTTTTTTCTTAGCATTTTTTTGCCACTTTAAATTTTTTTATGTATCAAGTATGAACAATTTTTTTAAATGTTAGTGATTTTGATGTTGATTTTGAAAAGTGTTGATGCAACATCAACACATTTTTTTAAAGGACTTCATTTTGGCACTTTAATTTTTATTTTATTTTTATGTATCAAGTGTAAACATTTTTTTTTGTTAGTGATTTTCATCTTGATTTTGAAAAGTGTTGATGAGCATCAGCAATTTTGGTTTAGAGGGCTTAATTTTTACACTTTAAATTTTCTAATGAATTAAGTGTA
>APFE030616739.1:1483-17925 GCA_000404065.3 Pinus taeda | reverse complement strand
ACTTGAACAAAGATCCCATCTTGTTTTCCATGAAATGACTGGATTACCTCCTCATGAAGGCTTTGGTCAATAACTTTGTCTTCTTCATTCCAGATGATCTCAACAACAGAGCTCTCCTTCATGGGATTCAGAACAGGTTGTCTTCATCATCACGATCTAAATCTAGATTTGAAATGGCTGACTTGACTTTATCACATTCTGAAATTGAAACTTGACTTTCATGCATGTTGTCTTCTTCTATGGACAGATCTAGAATTAAACCTTATCCTTCATCATCTTACACTGTACTTAGATCTTGATCCTGCTGCAAATTTTCCTGTGCATCTTGACAAGTATCCTCTAAGTTTTCTTTATGCTACTGAAATGGATTTTCGTACAGGGCTTCCATGATATCTTCATCCATGAAATTATCATCTTCATAATATTTCTCAAGGCTTTCAATAAAACTATAAGCATGTTTGCAACAGTTCTGAACTAAATTTAATGATGGATAAGATTCTTTATATCTTTCAATGAACATGCAATGAAAATCCTTTAAGCAGTAAATACAAGAAAGCGGCAAACTTTCATACCAATATTGGGCTTCACCTTCTAGAGTGGCCATGAATATCTTCATCAAGCAATCTTCAGGAAAATAAACCTTCAACTTGAAAATATCCATGTGAAATCTAACCAAATGTAAAGCAGCATCCTTCCTATCATCATCTTTAAACGTAGGCAAATTCCTTGATCAATCTACCTTCGGAATTTTGTTTGGGAAACCTGGAATGTGATCCTGGCACATGGGCCTCTTGCAATCCATTCCATCTTGAAAATCTTAAAGCTACTGATCTTCCTGCAGTGGAGTCACCATGAAGCATTGATTTCTAGATCTTTTAGTGAATGGAGTTGCCAGGTGAATGATTTCAGCCTTTCTAGTGTCTGATCATTGTCCACCATCAACCATCAGATCTAAACTTGATATATGTACTGGGGCAAGACAATCTACAAGTCAAGTTTCACGTTCACAAGCTAGACCAGAGATTGACTGAAGCAGCGTTTATCTACTTCATTGTTGCATAGAAAAAGCGTTTCGAAGGCTACTTAGCGTGACTTCAGGCTCCGTCTGTAGCTTATAAAACAAGTAACACTAACAAGCTAACCATTTTTTCTTCCCCAGCAGATTCACCACTATGTTAGAGCCTAGATTTGCCTCAGGCTGGAAAGGCAAGGTTCTAGGTCCACACCAAACCATGCTCATCCTCGTAGCTAGCCCTATGAAGATAGGAGAGGGATCTCTTAGGGTCAATCTCGGCAAAGATAATCGATGGGGCTCGAGATGACTGAAATAGAAGCTAATTTTAGATTAGGTAAGAAGTACAAAGGTTTGATATGAGTTTTTAGGAGTTTTTGTGTTGAAACAGGGAAAGGAAAATTTGGGCTTGGGGATTGAGGCACAGTTTTGCAGAGGTCTGAATGGGGAAAGGAAGGAGATTGTCTTGATGATTTTAAAGGAAATGAATGGGTAGATTAGACTGGTGAGGAGCTAACGAGAGGAAGAAGGTTTCAAGGGTTCTCCTTAAACAGGTGAAAACATTGAAAATCAAACAAACTTAAAGGCAGAGCATAACAATCTGTGGATTCTACCTTAACACTTCATTTGTTCAATTGCAGAAGATGAGAGAAGGAAAATGATACACATAACAAATTACAATTACTGAAAGAAGCACACCATCAAAACATAAAGCCACATGGATCCCAAACAGTGCTGCAAAACACTAGTCTTTCCTTAGCCAAAAATGCAGAGAAAATATGTATAATGATATGCCAAAGCAATCCCAAGTGTCCAACCCTGAAAATGACTAAGAGAATACAAGATATAGGCTAGCCCAACCCATTCCCTTGCCTCTAGGGGTCGATCTCATCATTCTAGGAGCTATTTCAACCAATTCTAAACCAAGCACTGAAATCTAGGCAACCAAAACAACTTGCCTCTATATGTTAGGAAACTGATTCATTCATTAAATTTTCACTTGTTAGTGAATGAATCATCTAGAACTAGTAAATAAGTGCCAAAATTACATAATTTTCATACAATTACATCAATATAGATAAAAAATTACATCAAGAAGCAAAACTAGTCAAATTGGTCGAATTTCTGAGCTGGAAGGTGAAAAATTGGGCAAAAATCCTTTGTGCGCCGCGCCAAATTCTCTGTGCCTCACTCCACTTTGAGGCTACGTTTTAGGCACTTCTTGAAGTAAAAATTGAGCCTAAGTGTGCTTGTTGGAAATCCCTACCTGTCTACTTTCCAACCCAAGTGGAATTTCGGGATTTGGATGTCATTTGCCCCTCCAAAACCTCAATCTCCCAAGACTGCTTCCTATGTGTTAAAATAGGGGCAGTGAGATCATTTTTAGGGTGTTTTTGACCCTTTAGGCAACCCAGAACTTGATGAAATCCTTAGGTAATCCATGAGCATACATACCTTTTGATTAAAAATCCAAAAATGTAAAGTTTTCCTCCTGGAGAGCTCCCAATGATAAGCATGCGCCAAGTGGCGCTACGGACAGGGCGGAAAAAACCTGTTTTTAAAGCCAAAAATTTCAAAATTGACAAAATTTTCTCCAAATTCCTTGAAATTTGGGCTAAAGGCACCTCATCAAGTTCCATGCTTGACCAAAGAATCTTTGGCCAAGATTTGAAGACGATCAAGCTCCTTTTGCCTCTTTTGCTTCTTTATTGCCTTTTTCAATTTCGCCTTTAGACTTCTGTTTCGTGCCTTGGAACTTATATTTCGCACCATGTAGTTAAAAGCCACGTGTCTCAGCAATGTTTTGTCCCTATCAGCCTTGTCCAGTAGTTTCTCTAAGTGGATGTTGACCCTCTTAAGCCAAATCTCTCGATCAGCCTCTATCTCTTGTTGAATGGGTGTCATCTCATTTAGGCTTCTTTGGGCAGCCTGCCGGTCTTCACGGATGTTTTGCCACTTCTATGAGGCATCCAAGGTGCATTTTCTTCCGTGGGTGAGACGCTTTAGGTTTCCACCTCATATTTATATGAATGATCAGATGACATGATTGATGCTATGAACATTTCTTTGGAGAAATTACCGCTGGTTACAAAACTATGTTGGACTGCTGTTAAGATATGTTGAAATGTGCCACCAAGGGAAAATGTAACAAGGGAGTGTTAGGAAGGGGAATAATATGAAGGGATGAGGGACTTATGGGGAGAAATTATGTTTAGGGACATGTAGGAGGGTTTGGGAGGTTTTATATAAGTTAGGGTTTGGGGTTTGTGCATTTGGCAATGGGTGGAAGGGAATTGGGGATATGAGTTTAGTAAGTTTAGGGGATAGGGAACAATAACATTCAAGGGGAAATGGTATAAGGGAGACGGGAATGATAGAAAAAATGAAAAATGTGATGGATGGGGAACCTTGGTAACAAAATGATGAATGTGCAACCCTTAACAACAATTGGCTTGAGGATTTTTAGAGGTGGAGTTTGGATGTTTTGTTTCAAACATTTGGAACCATCAACCACCATCACATAACACACAAATGGATGAAACAGTGGGATGTCAACCCTACCTGGCCAATCCAAGTAATTCAATGGTGATTTGGAGGAGATTCGAGTGATTTTGAGCAATATTTTAAGTTTTTGGTGGCACGGCGCATTGGGCAACTGGCGCGGCGCATAGGGAAGGCGTGGGGCATTGGGCTTGAGGCGCGGCGCATAGAGCCTGTGCATAGCACATTTTTGCAGGAGACTTTTGGAGGCCTTCCTGGTGTCCAAATTGGGTTTAAGATAGCGCGTTGGAAAGGTCTTTGAGTCTAATTTCCAACCTAACTGGAATTTTTCAATTTGGAGTTCATTTGCCTTGTCAAAATCCAAATCTCCCAAGACTAGTCAAAATGTACCAAATGAGGCTGCCTCAGGGCAGAGTGCTGTTGCAGTCAACTTTAGAATGTCTTCCTCAACTCCAAATTGAGCTCCTGATAGCTCATTGGAAAGCTATTTGTCTTTAGTTATCATTTGACTCAACAAGCAAGTCATTCGGCCAACCAGGCTAGGCGAAAACGTGATTTCCCCAAAGTCACTTCAGAGGAGCATCAATTCTCCCGAGACAACTGTATTTTTGACATTTCTCTAAAACCATGACACCTGGGTAAAACTTGAAGGAGGTGTTTCTTCCTTGGCTAGTTTTGGACAAACACCTCTCTCTGTTTTCCAAAATACATCTATTATTGCTCAGAAACATCATTTGAATAAAACCTACCCTGATGTGTAGAACAAGGGATTTGTCAAAATGAAGCGAAATGAAGGGGATAAGGGGTTTCTAAATTCTTGAGAAAATTTTTGGAAGTGGGAGGGATTTTAGGAAGTAGGAGAAAGTGGAATCTCATAAATTGAGTGAGGGGAAGCGGTCCAAAAGGGCGAAACACAGGCGCAACCTAGAAAATTGCCAAGTTGTAGCAAGAAACTAGGGTTTGTGTGAAAATGAGGAATTTGGGGGATTTTAGTGATGGGAAGTGTTTAATAAGGTACATTATGGATAGGGGAAGGTGTATGAACATCAGGATACAAGTTTTTCCGATGATTTGACCATCCAAGAGAAATTAGCTTTCAAAACCCTAGGAGAGGGAAATGAACCCTTACCTAAGCGCAACTGAAGCATGAACAAGGTGTAAAATGACCTAGTGGAACTTGACATGATGATGAAAACCCTTTGAATGATGGTACACTCAGTTGAATGGTGACATGGAACATCATTTGGACAACTTTGACAAGAGCGAAAACAAACCCTAGACCTAGTACCTAGTGACCAAATTTTGCTTGAAGGCTCACTCAAATGACAAAATTTGACCTTGACACCTTAAAATCGTTTTGTAAGAGCATGTTTGATCACTGGAGGAAGGCTGAAAAGGCTGACACTAACAGACCTCACAAAAATTTCTTAGTATGCTGGAGCTTACTCGGCAGCTACTATGGATAAAGCATCGGAAGTAAGCAATTTACTCAAGGAAAAGGACCAAACAATTGTTTCCTTACAGTCATAGGTATCCAAGGGACAACAAAGAATAGAACAGTTAGTACAGCAACTAGAAGAACAACAACAGATAAACAATCAACTAAATGAACAATTGATCAAAGAGAAACATAGGATAGATCAGAGTGCAGCGCAGAAACAAAAAGAATTATCTGCAGCATTAGCCAAGCTGAAGACAATGAATGAACAAATAAGACAAAAGATGAGAAAATCGCTCAACTATCACAACAGGTAGAAAAATTCAAGGGTCTTCCTCAACCAGCAGATTTCAGGTCCGAAGCTCTCCAGATCAATAAAGCACTGATGAAACAGCTAAAATTGCTATGTCATAATATTTCCCTGGTTGATCCCCTCTGTGAAATTACTTCATCAATATTTGACAAATCAGTCGATGCTAGGTAGGATTTGGAACAGGCTGATGAGACTTTAACCAACTTTCTTGCTTGGCAAGAAACTAGTGAAGGGCAAGTCGCGAATTTGCCTAAATTTCTAGAGTCACATAAATAAATCCTTTTCTTAGAATGGCTGTCACAATTGATGAACATAGAAAGAAAAACCTCAAGATGCAGGTTATCAACCAGTAATTTAATTAAGTTAATCAATGATACTCTTCATCTGTCTAACTTGATTTCACAGTGCACTCCAGGTAAATTGCCATCAGCCAAAGCATTGGAACAAACATGCAATCAATAATTGGAGAAGACTGGGAGATTAATCGCTGACATCCAAAGTTTAATTTGGGATACCTTTTGGTTTTTCCTAGTTAAGCCATACAGTCAAAGGGCAGCGCTCAAATGTTTAACCGATGGAATCGGTAACATGATTCCCAAAATTCACAATGCCAATATTCAGCCCAGCTGCATTCTCGTCTGAGTCACCCTCCAGAATTGCAACCAATGCTTTCTATCTGCCAGCTCAAGCCAAAGGAAGATCATCCGAAACAGTGAATTATGATGCCGACTGCAAGTAGGCCTATTTTGAGGAGATTTTCATGATTTAGTTATACCACCTAGTAGCATTTTTATTTCATAATTAGTTAGCTTAGATAGTATTTATAGACACTTTCATGCATTTGGAAAGGGGTCCTCAGTTTTTGTATAAACTAAAATCAGTAAGTTACACTATTGTACTTCTGATATATTTTTTATGAAGACTGGGCCAGTATTCTGAAGTTTAACGAAGAAAGCTTTGATGATATGTGCACTATTGCTTTATTGTGGAAGTGTTTCTAAGTTAGAAGAAGGAATTTGAATGTGATTGATATCGGGAGTGATCCAAATAACATATGGTACTATTATCTATGCTCTTGCTTCATTCTTTAATGTGAATCGGCATTTATTTAATCTTTCTATCATTGGATACATATATGTGTTTTAACAGCAGTCTTTATGCTTATCACTATTCAATGTTTAAGGAGTGTTATTCTTTCAATCATATTTATGTCAATGATATATGAAGAATAGTGTAATAATGTTTTAATCATTACTTTGTTCAACTACTTGAATAAAGTAATTATCATATGAATAAATGTCTTTATTTACTAATAGAGTCATCTATATGCCTGTTTGTGGATAAAGATCATCAAAAGTTACACTAAAGCAGAAATTCCCCCGAACAAATTAGTTGTTTATAATTTTACTTTGTAGATTTAATCATCACCCATTATCATTTAGATATTAGAAATCCACCACTTATCCATCCCATCTTCAAATTATTGGGAAACTGTTCCCATTATTCCCAGTCAGAGCCACCGCACCAAACAGAAAAGGAGCTACCTTTAAGGTCCGGACTGGGTGGTTTTCCCCGATGTTGTTGCAGCTATTTTCGAGGCATAAACATTTGTGGCACTAGAAGGAGGGCATGAACTGTGAATGGCAAGCAAACCCAAACCTATAACCCATTTTGAGAGTAAAACTCCCTCCACCTCACCTCGGACCTCTCGTTTGCATGCTGGAAAACCAGTATTCAAACAAGAAGAAGAGGAGTCAACTACAACTGCTCAAACCCAACATACCATAGAACGATTAAGTCCTGAGTCTCCTGAAGTTCAGTCTCTCATCCATAAACTTCAAGGCTTTTTGATATCACCATAGAAATCTGAGGTATCTCAAGGCAACGAGACTTCGCAATTCAATCCACCTCACCCTCTCACCAAACTTCAAAGCAGGAAGCTCGGTATTGAACCTACTGAGTTGCCTTTACCCAAGAGGAAAAGGGAAAAGAAGACCACTGAAGGATCTGACAGTGAGACTTTCTCATCATCATCCTCCACCTCACTTCTCCAGTGTGAAGTCAGCCATCCACCCCTCCATTACACATTGTTGTTCAACAGGGATTAGGAACTTCAACATCCCAACCTCAAACCTCAATATCAACTCCTTCTCAAACATCTGGAATTTCATCGGAAATATCATCTATTATTGATTTGACAATGGCTCAAAATCCATGGAGTAGTCCTGATGTGGTCACTATGCCTGCATCATTACATCCATTGCCATATTCTCCTGAAAAATGGTTGCCGAAATTTAATCCACATACAGGGACACAAGCCGAGGATCATATTAACAATTTCATGTTATCAGTTAATTTAAAAGGAGTGACAGAGGAAGATGTTGTTGTTAGGCTTTTCCCTTATACTTTACAAGGATCGGATGGGTCTTGGTATTTTTCCTTGCCCTCTAGATCCATTACGAGTTGGAACATTTTTCAAGAACAATTTCTAACTAAGTATGGCGATGATAGATCTTTAGCAACATTAATCAACGATCTCTCGAATCTTAGGATAGAATCCAAAGAACCTATAAAGGAGTTCAACTCAGGATTCAATAAACTGTCGAATAAGATTCCAACCGCCTCTAAACCAAGTGAGCAAATCAGAAGAGAATAGTATATAATAGCCCTACCTTCAAATATAGCTATTTTTGTAGATAGAGCTGCAAAACCAACTTTAGCTTAAAAAATGAAAGAGGCGCTTGCTGTAGAGAAATGCATTATTGCTCTAGAAAAGAAATCTGCTCTTGAAAATAGAAAATCCAAAAAATTTTCTTTCAAAGATGAGTCAAAGAAGAAAACCCCTAAAGATCCATATGATATGGAGGGTCTCGAAAAAATTCTCAAGACTATGTTAAATGAGATGGTCGAAATCAAAAAGCAAGTAGCTGAGACTTCAACAAAAAGGCCATTTAGAAATTTTAAGAAACCTGAATCAAAACCACCAAATGTTATATCCAATGCAGATTCAGATCCTGAAAATCAAGAAGAGGATGAAACAATTTTATCATCCACGGAACCTGAAGAATAGGAGACTGTAGAATGCCATGTGATGTGGGACTTTATTTTACCTAATTCTGATACAGAAAATAACAGGAAGCTTTCCCTGCGTCTACCAGGAGTAAGGGTACTCCTGAACCTATTCATTCAACTTTGAAGAAAAGGAATGCAGGTACCACTACTACCAAAAAAACGATTCCCACAAAGAAAGTTGCGGTGATTCCATCCCAAAATCAGCCACCATCTTCAAGTTCACCTTCAACATCTAAGACATTAGTAGTTACAGATTCTATGGAATACAATATTATCGAAGAAATGAAGAAGACAAAGGCAAATATTACTATGTTTGAACTTAGCAAACTCAAACATCAACAAAAATTACTTCTTAAGGAGCTAAATGCTATACCTTCTTCACCTCTTCCTAATGCTATATTGTCCAAAGCTGCTAATGATTCAGGCCAACCACCTCTTGGTAGAGTGGAAGCTATTAACGTCGTTTTAATTGGAGATAGATCGAATTCACATACTCCTCCTTTCCTCTTAACCTATGAGATCTATAATAGAAATCTACACAACTGTTTGATTGACTCAGGGGCTTCTTCTAATATAATGCCAACTTCAGTTTGTTCCAAACTGAACATTGAACCCCAAAATTCTACAATTCACATTGTACAGTTGGATAGAACAAAGGTCCATGTTTTAGGAGAAATCAACTCAGTAACTATTAGGTTATCAACTGATCCAAGAGTGGTTCAGAGGATTGATATTTTAATCATTGATATACCTGAATTCTATGGGTTGATTTTGAGTAGAGACTGGTCTGAGAAACTCCATGGTTATATTTCCATCGATTGGTCCCATATGTGGCTACCTTATAAAGGAAATCCAAATCAGATCAAGATCGATCGGGAGAAACACATGACCCACACTGTTACTGAATTCGAGCAAGAAAATCAACCAATAGAATTCAATAATAATATTTTGGGGAATTACTCATTCGAATCATTCTTTGGCAATTTCACTGCCCAACCATCTCCTTTCTCAGTTAATAATTGCACATCTCAAATTGAAAAATTTTCACAAACCGATAAATCAAGATGTCTCAATATTGCTGAGGACACTATAAATAAAATTGTTGATAATTCTTTATTTTGGTCACTATAATTTGATGGGTCTAAATCTAGTGAAGGTGCAGGAGCAAGGTGTATTTTAGTCAGCCCTGAGGGAGAAAAAAACCATGTTATCATGCATATTGGAATTTGAATGCACAAACAATACAGCCGAATATGAGGCCTTAGTTCAAGGAATCTACAAAGAAATTGGTCTTAAAGTTCAATATTTGAAAGTGTTCGGAGACTCAGAAATTGTTATAAAACAAGTTAGAAATACAATTCATTACCTTTCTAGTCATCTCAAACACTATCAGTCTTTGGTCCAGGAACTCATATCTCAATTTTTAGCATTCAATATTTCTCCCATCCCTAGGTCCCAGAAAGCAGTAGCCGACCTACTAGCTAATGTTGCCTCCAAGCTCCTTCCATCTGAAGATTACAGCCCAGACATATTTTCAGTAGAATTAATGTTTAGACCATCAATCCCCGATAATGTCAACAATTGGCGAGTGTTCAATCACGATGAAGAAATTTTAAATTTCTTGACTTCTAACTAATCCTATGATAATCAAATCATTGATGAAAGTGATCATGACCTTCAAATGAAGGAAAAGCAAGAAGAAAACTCAATACCTAAACCAGTGGTCAAGCTTGAAGATATTTTTCATATTAAAGACACGTTTAAATAGGTGACCAATGCAAAGCTCTAGAGTTCGACTTTAAGATTTGAATTGGTAAACCTAGGTACTGAGGAAAATCCTCAAAACATCAATTTAGGATTAGGACTTTCTTCAGAAGAAAGAATTGTATTCATTAGACTATTGTGTAAGAATAAATATGTCTTCGCTTGGAAATATGATGATTTGAAAACATACGATACATCGATCATTCAACATACTATTCCAATGCTTTTTGAACAAAAACTAGTGCAACAGAAGTTAAGGAAAATTCATCCTAACCTAGAGAGTCAAATAAAGACTGAGCTAAATAAACTCTTAAAGGCTAAGATAATTTTTCCTGTCAAACATTCAAACTGGGTATCCAATATGGTGCCAGTTAGAAAGAAAAATGGCGACATCAGGATTTCCATCGATTTTAGAAATATTAATAAGGCAAGCCAAAAAGATAACTTCCCTTTACCTACCATGGAACAGACACTCCATTTAGTAGCTGGTTCTGAGTTAATGTCCTTTTTATATGGTTTTTCAGGATATAACCAAATTTTGGTCCATCCTAATGATAGGATCAAAACTACCTTCAGAACCAAGTGGGGAACTTATGCTTACCAAAAAATGCCTTTTGGACTTATCAATGCTGGAGCTACATTCCAAAGAGAAATGGACATAGCATTCAAAGGTTTGATTAATAAATCAGTAGTTGTCTATTTAGATGATATTACTATATTTTCCAAAAAGAGGTCGAATCATTTACATGATTTAAAACAAATCTTTGAACGGTGCAAACGGTATGGTATCTCACTCAATCCAAAGAAGTCCTTTTTTGCTCTTAATCAAGGAAAGCTTTTGGGCTTTATTGTTTCAAAGGATGGCATTTACATTGATCCAAATAGAATTAAAGAGATATCTAATATTCCATTCCCTCATAATAAAAAGTCCATGCAGTTATTTTTAGGTCAAATTAACTTTGTAAAAAGATTAGTCCTAGATTTTTCCTAGATTATTTTACCATTACAAACCATGATCAAGAAAATTCGATGTTTAAATGGGGGCCTGTAGAAAAAGAGGCATTTGATTCCATCAAACAATCAATCATAAATGCCCCTGCTTTAAGCACTCCTAATTTTTCAAATCATTTCATGCTATATACTATTGCATCTGCTTCATCTTATGCAATAGTGCTGACTCAAATTAACGATCAAAACTTGGAAGCACCAATCTCATTTTACAGCTCAAATCTTCAAGGTGCTGAACTTAATTATTCGGAAGTTGAAAAACAAGCCTTTGTTGTGTACAAATCCATAAAACACTAAATACCCTTTCTCTTAAAAGCTCACACAAAAGTCATAGTTCCTTTTTCAGCAGTAAGACAATTATTAGTTCAAAGGGAATTAGGAGAAAAGAGAGCAAATTGGGTCACAACATTACAAGAATATGACTTAAAAATCTAGCCAGCAAAGACTGTCAAATGCCAAGTTTTTTGCAGGTTCTTAACAGGAGCATCCAATATTTAGGAACCCGAAGGTATAGAAGGCACTGAAGAAATCAATCAGATAAGTATCACAGATCCTGAATCGCAATATGAAGATCTGATTTTCTATTTGAGAAATGGATACGCTCCTTATAATCTTTCCTATAAAAACAAACGTGCCATTAGATTGAAAGCAAAAAACTTCATAATTGTAGATGATGTATTGTTTAGATGAAATTATGACTCAATTTTATTGAGATGCTTAGAAAAACCTAAAGCGCAAAAGGAATTGCAGGAGCTACATGACGGACCAGCAGAAGGACATTTTGGTGTTGATACAACAGCTCACAAAATCATTCATGCTGGATATTATTGGCCAACCCTATTCAGAGATACTCACGAATATGTAAGGAAATTCCAAACTTGTCAAACCTCCAGTGGAAGACAAAAGAAGCCAGCTTTCCCTTCGCAACCAGTTAACATTGAACAACCCTTTGAACAATGGGGATTGGATATCATTGGGGAAATCACTCCACATTCATCCAAACAGCATATATATATCCTTACAGCCACTGATTACTTCACTAAGTGGGTTGAAGCAATTCCTTTAAAGACAAAAAACTCTGAGGCAATCATGGAATTCATAGATCAATTCATTATTACCAGGTTTGGTGTCCCAAATGCTCTTGTTTTTTATAATGCATCTTATTTCTCTGGAAATTCTGTATTTCAGTTTGTTATCAAAAGAGGATTTAAATTGAACTATTCTACAAATTACTACTCCTAAGGTAATGGTTTAGTAGAATCCACCAATAAAAATCTTATCAAAATTATTAAGAGAACTATTGAGCAGAATCATAAAAACTGGCATAAATCTTTGATATTTGCACTATGGGCTGACAGAATAACACAGAAGGCCTCCATAGGAACTTCTCCATTTAATCTAGTATATGAAAAGGAAGTTGTCATACCAGCAAATTTAGTACTCCCATCACTAGCTTTAGTGCAGTTTATTGAAGAAAGTCCCTCATCTTCTATTCAACTAAAACATGATCAAATTTTGAAACTAGAAGAAGAAAGGGAAAATGCCAAAATTATACATGCAAAACATCAGCAAATTATCAAGTCATCTTTTGATACAACTTCAACCAGTTCAAATCAATTACAAGTTGGTGATCTAGTTTTGAAATGGGACCAAGCCCATGAGGATAAAGGAAAATACACTAAGTTCCAGAAAATGTGGCTTGGGTCATTTCAAATCAACGAGAAGATAGGCCCTTCTACTTTCATATTGCAAGATCTATCAGGAAAGAGAGATTCTCTTCCTGTTACCGGCCTTATCTTGAAAAAATTCTTCAATTGAGGAGGTAATCCCTTCTCCCTTTGTAAATCTTCAATTTTCAACAAAATTTGTGTGCATAACTTATTTTTAGGATTTTGAGAAAATAAAGTTGTAAGAGGCCTCTTATTCGTTTTTGCTATATTGAAAGAGTTACTCAAAAGAAATAGTTCTGATATTTACTTTTGAAAAATGGAAACCTTAAAATGAAAGAGAAATTTCTAGGAAATTAGGTATATTTAGATTCTTAAAACCCCATTTTATTTCTGTGAAATCTTCTCAAGATTTAGAAGTACTTTAAATCATTTTAATGTTTTCAAGTGGCCTGAAAATGGTTATCAATACAAAACAGAAACTGATTCAATCTTAGCATCTTCAACTCTCACCCTGTCATCCATGTTCTCTTAAGGAGAAAATTGTTCATCCCATTCATCAAAGTTTATAATTACTCAGAGTGTAATTCTAAAATATATTTGATATAAAAGATAAGAGGCCTTATTACAAGCCTGCTTACCATGATCATAGGGGAATAGTTCAACTGACATTACCAATACTGCACACCAAAACAGGGTAATGGCTTATAATTATAAGACAAGCGGTCTCATCACGAGCCAGCTTGTTCAGTTAAATTACAACCAGTGAATGCCATTGTCAAACAGCTGGCCACCAAACCAGGACAATGGCTTTTTATCTTACAAAATAAGAAAAAGAAAAAGTGATACAAAAATACAGAGACATATTTTTGGATTCATTCTTTTTAATTATACTCTAAAATGGATGGGATAATGAATGATCAAATGGTTAAAAGGTATCCCTGTCAAGACTATAAACGTTTGCTTGCAGTAGAGGCTCTACCTATGAAAAAGGAGTCATTATAAAGCTAAGTTGGAAAAAAAATTTGTTTTATCATTATCAACCAATTAAGGCTAATTTAAAACTTAGAATGTATTTAATTTTAATACGAGAAGAAAATAGCATAAATAGTTTTCATTATATTCAGAATTTATGATTTCCTAGTTATATTAGAATTTTTTCTATCATATAAGATTTCCAGATTAATAAAGTTTAAGTATTTTAATTAATTTCTTAGAGATAATTGTTTCTCCTAGTGAATCGCCAATTGTTGTGCTCTACAACAACCCCCCATTTCATAAAATTTTTACTTAAAACTCATAATATGAAATGGGTCCCTTTTAAACTTATATGTGTGAATAAATTGGTATTAACTCATCATTAGAAAAACCTCATCAAAAGGTCCAATGGAAATGATATATTTTAAAATAAACCTTTTGAATTAAAATAAAGTAGGTCTTTTAAATAATTATAAAAGTTCTTTGTTATTGCGATAAAGCGATCGCAAGATTGCATATCGCAATGATAAGAAAAACATATATAAAAGACCCATTGACTCACTCCGATCCGAAAAGGAAATCGCTATCGGATATCGAGAAAAGGCAAAACACATAGCATAAAGAAACGCCTCCCTCATCTCTCAGATGCGATAAAGTGTATTGCCATCGGCAGTCAACCGTAACAACCCAATACATGAATTATGACACATTCAAATCCTCTGATGCGATAAGGTGTATCGCCATCGGCGATCGGCAATGTTGCAATGGCATAAGTAATATGACCCGAGCCCATCCCCGATTGTGATGCATTAAATCAAGGCGCGCGCTTCAAAACACATTTAAAAGGCTTCCATGCAGTGTATCACCTTTTGGTAATCGGAAGATATTTTGGACTATTATTAAAGCCTTTTCATTATTTTGGACTATTATTAAAGCCTTTTCGTTTATCTCTGATTATCCATCAAAGAATCTAAGCCATGCTTAAATGGATCATTCATCATATAAACGATATAATGGGTATTCATGAACTCCTTTACCATGATTGACAGGTTAAATGGCCAATTAATGAAGCAGTTATGGCGATGTTTTCCTTTAGATTCTATCTGCGGCAGTTTCACCATAATTATTTATTATACGCCAATTGACATAATTTCATATTGGTTTATACTAGTTATTCTCTATATCACATTGGTTTCATTCCTTGTGCAGAACTCTGCCGAAATAATGAATTTGAAACAAATGGAAAGAAATTTAAGAAATTTGTAGCAGTAGCGGCTCCTACAGCAACAGTGCAGTCAACCAATGATCCAGGACCAAGTAAAAAAGGTTTAATCTCAGACACTACATGTCTTAGCCTTGGAAATACAAGTTGGCAAAGCATCTACAATTTAATTGAAGCAGAGGAGCCTGAGGAAGTATCGGGAGAAGCTACTACAGATTCAACTAGTAAATCGGAAGCTTCCCTTAAAGGTTTAGTTGATTCATATTTGCACAGGATAGCAACACGTGAGAAAATTCTTCCATACACTGATGTAGTAAGATGGGTGGTAGAAGAATTTCCGGTTTCAAATAGAACGTTTTGCACAGTTGACAGAAGGATTTTTGGCTCATTTCAGCCTGATGACTTAAGGAAGATGTATCACTTGCCCTAACCTAAAAAGAAATACAACAAAGCCTTTCTTGAAAAGTTCGCAGAGGAGAACGAGACTAAATCGGCCCCAATTAGGCAGTGGAGACAGAATCCCACAAAGCAAAAACATGAATCATCAGGTAAGTACTCTATAGAATCGTTGTCTTCTCCTTACTATTATGCTGGGGCAATGATGTGTAGAATTTGGGGATTGCATGATTCTGCAAAGTTCACTATTGAAATGGTTCCTTTAATGGAAGCGGTGGTTAATAGTGAAGTGATGGATTGGGCAAACATATTGTTCGATAAATTAGCCACTGCAATTCTTGAATTTAGATCAAACACACGCATAACTACCAGGACTATTCCCCCTTTTTATTACAGTGCTTATATTATGGATACTCTTTGCTTTAATTCTGAATATCCTGTACTCGGTTGGAGATGGAGTTCACAAGACCCTAAGCCAATCCACATTTATCATCAAATGTTATGGAAGGTGCACTATAAAGACCACTTGTACAAAATATGTAATGGTTTCGTGTTACCTATCTATTATGCGATTTTTTATAAGCCAGCCCCAAGGATTTCTGAGGAAGCAGAGATTGACTTAACTGCTATAGGGAATTGGTTCGGGGAAGACAAGTTCACATATATTGTAGGTTTTAACCCCATATAGAAATTACCTGCATACGAATTCTAAATCATAGGAAAAATAAAAATGTGAGAGCATAACACATAAAACACATATACACAGAGATTTCCCACTGGATCTCAAAACCGAGACCACCAGCTTGATTTTTCATTATGTTCCTTTCAATGTTACAATACATATTTATACATGCTGAAGCATCCAATACTATGGACTGAAAAACCATCACGTCCAATACCATGGACCAAAAAAACATCGCATCCAATACCATGGACCAAAAACCATCGCGTCCAAAAAACATGTGCGAAAATCATGCAAAAAACCATGGGTGGGTCCACCCAACCTAACATAGGGTCCAAAACCAAAATTTTCCGAGGCGCTGCCCCAAACCCCATAAAGTGGGGTTACG
>APFE030616732.1:151470-174782 GCA_000404065.3 Pinus taeda | reverse complement strand
CCACCACCCAATAAGCATGAAGGAAGGAAGGGTTCGACTAACAGGGGAGGAAAATGGCACTCTAAAGTTCTAACTGTCATGCTTCACTATCTCTGGTTTTCCACACACTAAGCACAGTCCATCCATGAGTCCACTTTTCGCAAAGCGGGCCTTGGTTGGCTACCCCTGGTATATGACCAAACATGTAAATACCTGCAATTTGTAGGAGAGGTGGAAGGACCATATGATGTGAAACCTATGAGTCCACCTGTCCTCTGGGTTGGAAGAGCTCCAACGAGCATTAAGAACAAGGGCCAAGTGCATTACATTGAGGTTGTATCTGATAAGGAAGAGGTTGGTTATGAAATTGATGGACCGGAATAGCAACAGGAAGCAAAGGAGCAGAGTACTGAATATGAGCCTGAGCAGTTTCTATAGGGTAATACTGGCACTAGAGAAGGTACACTTTCAACTCTTTCAGGAGCACCATGATATCATACTTTCAGGGTTTGTGGAGAGTTATCTGGACAACATACTGTTGTGCTCATTGATAGTGGGGCTCAATCTTATTGATGAGGGCCTTATGGGAGATTAAGGCAGAGGGGAGGTTTAATGTGACTATTGCTTATGGTTTAAGCATCCCATGCATCAAGGTCATTTGGCAGTTCCAGTTATCTTTAGGTGATTATACCGTATGTGATTACTTATATTTTTTTGAATTGGGTGGAGCACACATGGTTATGGGTATACAATGACTACGGCCAATTTTCAATTATTAGTCCATGGAGCTGAAGTTCAAGTCACAAGGGAGAGATATGGTACTTAAGGGCATACATGGAGACTCGCCACATATAGTTGGTTACAGCCAAAAGGATGGAGAGGATCTGGAGAAGCTTTATGGGTAGCCAGTTGCTTTATGATCAAAGGCATGCCATATGTACCTTCAGATGAGTGCCGCACTTATCGTGTTGACATTCAGCCTATCATGGACCGCCATAGTGTTGTGTTCGGTGATATGCCCACAGGGTTCCCACCGGATAGGATATTCCAACACATCATAGAGTTGGAGCCAGGCTCTAAGCCCATCGTGATCACCCCCTACCGCCATCCGCGAATATAGAAAGAGGAAATAGAAAAGGCTATAAAGGTCTAAGTGGATATATGTAATCTTCACTCACTTCTGGAGATGGGTCACATCAGGCCTAGTTCTAGTCCATTTTCTTCATAAGTAGTGCTCGTAAAGAAGAACGATGGTACGATGAGGATGTGCATAGATTACCTTTTCAAAATAAAATAATCAAGAACAGGCCTAGGATTGATGAGCTTATCGATGAATTGCATGGAGCCGTCTACTTAGAAAAAATCGACTTAAGGTCTGGCCCAGATCCATGTGCATGAGGAGGATGTGCACAAGAAAGATTTTAGGTGTCATTGTGGACATTATGAGTTCATGGTCATGCCATTCGAGCTAACAAATGTGCTAACCCCTTTCCAATTAGCCATGAACCAGGTCTTTAGTGCCCAATTTAGGAGATTTGTTTTTTTATTTATTGATAACATCTTGATTTATAATCAAACCTGGGAAGACCACTTTAGACACTTGGATACAGATCTTGCAGCAGATAGTCTTTGCAAAAGATTCCAAGTGTGAATTTGGAGTTATAGAGATCCTATACTTGGGCTTCCTACCAATTGATTGATTGGGAAGATAAAGGCAACAGATAAGGAAGGATATAAATTGATTAATCAAGCTAGGCGCTTTATGAACCCAACCAGGATGGATGGATATTTTGATTGGATAAATGGTAGGCACTTCAAAAATGCTTAATGTTGATTAATTGAAAGGACTAATGATAGCGAAAACCCTAGCTGAAAAGAATAGTGATTTCAATTGCTAATTGCTAATTTTTCTATTCGATTTCTAACGATAATTTCACTAATGGAAAGGATACCTTAATAGCACTCCATACATGCCCCTATGAGAATTCGACAACCGCTCCTTGCTGATGTTCACCGCCCCTCTATGTAAGTTCGACTACCCCTATATTGAAGTGATTCTCGAGCGCCAGCGAAAAGTATGTCTTTTCGAACGTGTTGTTGCCAGCAAAAACCCCCCTTCTTATTTAATATTAGTAATAATAAATAAGTGGGGACCCTTAGTCAAAAAATTAAAAAAAATGAATTTGTGCTTGTATTTCCTTTTCAATAAACGTTACCATCATAAACTGAGGAAAATACCCTCGAAAAATCTAAAAAGCTTAAGTTTCATGATAAGGTAAGTTAAAATCATTCCTTAAGAAATATCTCATTGCAAAAGAAACAATAAGATACTCCTTTACAAGCCGAATTCTAAGATTGCGAGATTGCGATGCGAGACTACATATTTAAAAATATATATCGCATCGCAGGCATCAAAGACTGCTTACGCTGAAAAATTTTGAACGCCAATATGCGATGGTGCATATCGCAAAATCGCGTTTCATCGTAATGGCACATATCGCAAAATCACATTAACAAAATTGTCACATGCCGTGTTCCTGCGATATTGCGATATTGCGATATAGCGATATTGCGATGAAGCGGCTAGGCGATATTGCAACAAGGTGGTAGATTGGTATCATGAAAACGCGATATAGCGATCTGCAATATTGCGAACCAAATCAAAAAATCGCTTCATCGCGAATATTTCTAGCTCATTATTCGAGAAATTTTTTTCCTGTTGGAAATAATATTGAGAGGGGGGGTGAATCAGTATTATCATCTCAATAAAACTTTTTCATTTCCGTATTCAGATTCATATATGCTACTTCCACAACTTCTTATGATTCAATTAATTGATCCTTAATAAGTGCATTAGAACATTATCAACCATATTAACGATAAATAGGTGCAGTAAAATAGAACAGATCATCACACATAAGCCACACACATGAACACCATGATGTAAGGTGGAAACCCAATGTGGGAGAAAACCACCTGCTGCAAGTCATCTCAATCTTCTTCTTAAAAAAGAAAATCCTTTTACAATATTTCTGTACTGGTGCAGTCTTATACCAGTACGCAGGATTCTACCTGCAGAGAGCTACAACCCTCTCTCATTCTCCAGTCTCTCCTGGAAGGGAGCTACAACCCCCATAGTTCTTGTACTAGCTAAGATACTAGTACGTAGGCGCCGACCTACAATCTTCTCTCCTCGAGGTACCACGTTTCGTACATTTTCAGACTGGATACTCCTGAAGCACAACACATAATCTGAAAGGCAACGTTTCATCCAATTTTCATACCGGACCCATTAATATCATTGAAGCACATAATCAATCAATCTTCTGAATCACCCAAACACCAGATCAATACATATACAGGGATAATATATGTGTTAGCACCCATATCTAGTCCATCATATCACATAAATATGAGTCATTATGATCCTAATCCAATATTAGTTCTCATCCATCAATACTGAAGCTAAACACAATCAACCAAACAGGATATGCAGAATACTGACACCTTTAAACTCTCATCAGAACCCATCAACAACCAAAACCACCTGTGACTTCAAATATCATAGCTCAAATTGTATATGCTACTACAATGAACCAAACTTGCATACATACGTGCTTACACCAAAGCCAACCCGCATACAGATCTATAAATATTCAAACATGACTTGCAGCGATTTCAAACTCAAGTTATACCCAGATCAGATCATTACAAGTGTCAGTATACAGATCTAGAATAAGCATAATCAAATATATAGAGATAGTTCATTTCAAACCATTTGATCCCGATCTATCCTTAGATCTTGTTCTCCATCAATCTGTGAGATCCCTCTTTAGCTCAGATCCATATCTGCACCATAACCCAATCATAATATTCCAAATCTAGCACTTTATCAGATATTCAATAACAATTCAAATTATGCTTTGCCAAATGATATCCTTCCTCTTTTATAATCTTAGACCTTTCACAATACCACGGTCCAAAACCATAATAACACAATACCATGAACCCAACACTTGGGATCAACACTTTTGGATGCAATACCATGGACCAAAACCATAGGATCAAAAACTGTCCGACTAATACCATGAACCAACCATGAAAGTGCGTGAGATCAACACTTTTGGATGCAATACCACGTACCAAAACCATAGGATCAAAAACTGTCGGACTAATACCATGACCCAACCATGAAAGTGCGTGAACTTTTCTCCACATGAAATAAACTTTTCTCTGCATAAAATTCCATGAACTTTTCTCCACATGAAATAAACTTTTCTATGCATAAAATTCCGTGAACTTTTCTCCACATGAAATAAACTTTTCTCTGCATAAAAGTCCATGAACTTTTCTCCACATGAAATAAAATTTTCTCTGCATAAAAGTCCGTGAACTTTTCTCTACATGAAATAAACCTTTATCTTCATGAAAGTGCATGAACTTGAAAATAACTTTGTTGCACTATAATTTATCATCTGAGTGATTTTCCATCAAGGACAACACTTGTCTCATAATGCCAACAATCTCCCCCTTTGGACTTGATGGCAAGACTAACTTGTCACACGTAGAACTATCATCTGATTCCTTTGAGCTGTCCTGCTCCCCAGGAATTCAGTCACATCTGATATCTCTTCTTGAAGATTCATCTAGTTATAACTAAGTGAGATGATCTTCTATGAGTGGGTTTCCATCAAGTACAACACATGCATCATAATGCCAACATTTCCATGAACCGAGACCTGGTTATGCACTGTAATGCTAATTAATGAGTTAGTTGCTAGTTGTTAATGAAATATGGTTTTGCGCTTATCAAAGAGTCAGTTCACGTAAGGTGGTATAATTTTTATGTCTTCGGCATTTAAAAGCTTTCCAACAACCTTTCCTTACCATTACTCTCACTTCACTTGTAAACTGCAGGAATGAAGAACAAAGAACTATACAAAGCAGTTCACGGGATATCATGGGGAAGAAAGGTAAAGCTCTGAGCTTTGAAGACAAAGAAATGACACCCTTGTATACAGACACCACCTGTAACAGAGGCGCTGGTATCACGACTTGGGAAGGCATGTATAATTTACTTGAAGAAGAAAATCCCAATGTGAAGGAGGTTACGGCTACTGCTGGTTCACAGGGGTCTTCCGAGGCATCAGTTGCAGACTTAGCTTGTTCATTCTTGCACCGGATAGCAGCAAGGCCCAAAATTCTCCCCTACGCAGATATGGTTAAATGGGTACTGGACAATGCGAACATAAAAAACACACAATTTAAAACTTCGAGTCAAAAACTTACGGAATTACTATTTTCTCAAAATTTGAGCTTTACATCCACTAAAAGAAAGCACACAAAAGGCGAAAATCGCACCAAGGAAGCTCAGATCAAGAAATGGAGGCAGTTTCCGATGCGCAATTAATAAAACTTCTTGAAATGGAAATCCTCTAATTTCTCAGTTAACTGTAAGCTCATAAATTTGGAAAAAGAACGCTAGAGGTGAAAAAGTAAAACTTGAATCCTAAAACCAGTAGTAATTGTTTGAAATATCTTCAATATGGTATGTACATATCTACAACAATTGCTGACGTACTAGAGACAAAAGGCTGAAGAAAAGGTGGAATCAATCAAAAGATTAACTAAGTTGAATTGGGATTCTTACTGGGCGTATTTAGTAAAACCACACAGCCAGTGTATGACCCTCAAATGCATCATCAATTCTACAGAAAAGATGGCGCCAACTCTTGCTGATTCCGTTTTCACAGGACAGTTGAAGTCTGAAGTCAGCCAGCCGACCCTACTCAAGAAAATGTTGAATGCTTGCAATTTCAAGGATCAGATACAGAAATAGTTAGTTGTTAAGTTTAGATTCAATATTAGTATTAATTTTGCTTTACTTTTGCCTAGAAAAAGGACGGTCATTTAAACCATATCCTACATTTTTGTAATAAGTTATTTTTAGATTTAGTTAGTAGTATTTAAACCCTTCTCATGCATTTAGAGAAGGGTCCATAAATTTATCAAAAACTTGTCCTCAGAACATGCACTTCTGCACCCTCCGAGGAGGTTTTGATGAATGAATGGAACAGGATTTATTGATTTTTGCATTTAATATCTGCTACTGATATTGCACTTCTGTACTCTTAGTGGATGTTGGATTAAGAAGAGATAAATCATTATCGCTTGAAGCTCATGAGCAGAACTAGTTATAAATGGTACTTTTATCTCTTAACTATTTCTGCCTCTGTGTTAAAGTGATATTCATGTTTAGTTGTTTATATATTAATGCATGAATGGCTGAGTTATCATTTGGCACTTTTGTACGGTGATAACTATTTATTTATTATGCGATATGTTTTTCACAACTGTTTCATATAACTTCTTATACGAAGTGGTTTATCTATATTGAATTCTTTTCTCATAACAATTGAATGATCTTTTTTACCGATTGTTATCTGAAATCTTTTTAGATCACATAACAGAAGGATTACAACCCGGGTTAGTGTAGACTTAGATATTTCTGTTTATTAGTATCATTAGATTAGAGTTAGAATTAGAGAATCTCAATTAGGAAATGTTAGACCAGAAACATCGATCTTTCTCACACACACACATAAATTTGGAAACTGATCCCACATCCCCAGTCAGACCCACTATACCAAACGAAAAAGGAGTTGCCAACCAAGGTCCGGATCGGGTGGGTATCCCCCTTGTTGTAGACCCAATTTTCGAGGCTTCAACAGAACGCTAGCGAGAAGACCTATTGAGTCGTACCTAGTGTTAGCGAGAATAGCTTTCCTAAGAGCATGAGTGATAGGAACCTAACTTTCTGACTAATCTCTCTTGTATTTGTTAGCTGGATGACTAGAGGAGCCTATGCAATGCCTATCTCTTTTTATTGGCTATAGGCTACGAGCGACAACGAAGGGACCTATCGAGTATTACTCTGAGCATTAGCGAAGATAGTTGGCTAGATAGTTTGATTTGAAAGTAGAGCCTAACCAAGAAAGTCATATTGGAAGGCGGAAATTGATTTCAATATGCCCAACCTATTCCCAACCTATTCCAATACCTATTCCCACACCTAAGCGGCTTAACGAACTAGGAGCCTTGCCTATGGATCTTTTTCTTGGAAGCATGACACTAGCGCTAAGCTAATCCATTCTCTCGACACTGAAAAGAAGGCTAGTCTCTATATAACCAGGCAAGAAAGCCGTCAAGACCTCTCCTATTAGTCGAGCATGCTTACGCATCCTCAAAGAAATCCATGTCCTGCCCCACTCAGCGAGTAGTCAAAAGCAAGCCAAACCATCCAGCCAATAAAGCATCCCATCCAGCCATCCCAGCCAGACCAGCCGTACCGTCCCCCATCCACCCCAGCTAGTCCATCCATCCCATCCAGCCCATACAACCACTCCTTACAGCAAGTAAGCAATCCCATATGACCAAGCAAGTAGTTACGGGATTATCACTGGGACACGTCACTCGTGCTGCTATTGCGTTGGTTACCTCGTGAAACACCAACGCGTGGAACATTTAGCCAACCAAATAGACCAAAGCATACTCATATGGATTGTACTGTTGGTCAAGTCAAGCTAGTAATGACCTAACCCAAACCACCTTACCTCCCTACCTGAACTGATTTCAGTGAACCATATAAGCCATACATCCAAGCTAGTTAACCCGATACCCCCCTATCCATCTCACTAGACCTACTACCAATAGATATTATCCTGACCTACCTCACCCAATCAACCAAACATACACTTAGTTATTGGTACAAGGAGAGCTATAGGTACTAGTATTGTTACAACCATACTCCAGCTAACTAATATACAAATTTTTTGCTATATCTGGTCACTTCTTGCTTAGGGGCTCGTTTCCCCCCCATAAAGTAGTTGCCATGAACTAAAAAGTGTATATCAGGACGAGGTCGTAGAAGGGAGAGACGGATGAACATACCAGCTAGAGGATGTGATAGGCACATACTAAAGGCACCTCCTATAGGCATCTCCTATAGGAACTATCCATTAATGCCCCTAAAGTGTATCAACTCATAGAATGGAGGTGCCGCTGCTCCTTCCTACCATTTGATATAGCAAGTCATAAGGCAAGTCATATTTCCTGGTACAACAGCTTTCCTAGTACAACCCTTCCTTCGGTAAATATCCTTCCTTAGAGTATCCTCCTTATTTCACTAGATATGATCCTCCTTCCTTAGTCTCTGTTCATTTATTTACCTCTTCTATCTGAAAATAATTGACTCTTTTATGCTCAGGAATAGGTTTTAGATGTGACCAATCATGCCTCACATTAATATGTCGTGATGCGCAAGATGACGTGAACAGTGAAGCAGTGCATAAGCTGGACCAACACCCTTTCAAAGAATTGACTTAAAGGTAGTTGGGCCCCTAACCTAGTTTGTAGCACACATTTCCCATCAATTCCCTCTATTCTGCAGCACACATGGCATTCTCATTCCATTCTGTAGCACACATTCTATTCCCGTTCATTCTGTTCGCATTCATTCCTTATTCCCATCCTTATTCCACGCACTAACAAATATTTGCAATCCCCCTATATGGAGCTTCCGAGGGGGAAAAGGCCATAATATTAGGAACTGAGAGCTTAAGAAGGAACATATTCGGGTTTGTTGATAGACTTATACAGCCCATCCAGATAGATAGATTGATGCAACGAAGCCATACTCGTTTTGGTCACTAAGTTTGGTCATACTCAATCTGATAACAAAGATTGATAGACTGATAAAGCCAGATAGATTTAGGCATAAAACCATACTAAGGTTGATAGACCAATAAAGCAATCCATGAGGGTGTGTTAGCACACTCGACTGTCTAAGGAGAGGGAAGAGCACTCAATCCTCTGCCTCCTTAAGATGCAAGAATAGGAGGGAGAATGTCTAAAACCTTCGCCAAGGTGAAAATGAAATAAAATGATTGAAGAAAGATATTCTGCAGGATCCATCAACAAACCACACTATCGAACCAGTAGTGTCGTGGACTAGTTTAGATAGTTCACTTGCCTCATGAAACAGTAGTTTGACCTTACACTTTGACAACCTGAGGAGGATTACTTTATGAATGAAATGCTATTATTCAATGAATGAAATTGAATGATTGAATTAAGATATCAACAGAGCTATCATCAAATAGAACTGGGTGGTGCACCATAGAAGAGAAGTAGCTACCATGAGAGATCACTGCTAGAAAGAAGTTGCTATCATGAGAGATTAGCTGGCTAATCGAGAAGTAGTTGTGCATCTTGTGTGCAGTGATCGAGGGCATGTGGGGTGATCGTAGCATAGGAAACATATTCAATAGGCAACATATAATAATAGATTCTTTTTTTTAGCTAGTTTTCAAAGCTAGATGGATATATTTTCATTATATGTGAAGCCTTGGTGATCAACTCGTATATTATATATGAACTTTTCCCTTTCAAAGATGGTTAATTGGAAAGGTGATTGAAAAGGAAAAGATGGATTAGATTAACCCACCAAGACAAACCAACCAATTGATAAGACCTCTTTCTCTTATAATGGAGAATGACCTAGCCATCAGGAGAAGATATGGATTAGAAATGGATTAGAAATGCCCAAGCCAATGGGGGAATAAGCACCAATATTACCCCTCTATATATACATAGATATGCCCATTCATCTACTGTAATGAATAACCAAGCATTACCATTCAGCTGGATACTACATTGTTTCCCTAATTATGATGTGTTCTATATTCCTGGGGTATAGCTTGAAGTAAGGTATGAGCTAATGTACTAGTAAATAGAGATGAACAAAGCAGGTCTTACTGTACTAGAATAAGTGTAATCATAGTCAATGTTGAAAAATTATAAGCAAGAGTCATACTGTACATTATGTTTATACAACGTTCACTGATATTACCTATGTTATAGTAATGTATAGGTTTCATTGTATCTAACTATATAAGCTCAGTAGAACCCTAAGTCACCTTGACCTTAATAGATAGGACAAGTAATCATAACCATTTGAATATGGAGTTCTAATAAGCACTATGTTGACATAGGTAATGGGTTGTTCATCGATCACCCTAAGCTTAACTATGTCCTTTATCTACGTTGTAAGTACCATAAGCTTACTAGTAATATAGAACCAATCACTGTAACAAGAAGCTCTGAACCATGTCTCCAATAGACAAAAGGTCATGTAAGTAGCTAGATTACAAGCAATGACTCATACTAAGTGATCTTCCTATCATGTTTATAGTTCAAGCTCTAACCTCTTACTAGCATAATAAAAGAAATGGTATATATAGAATAGTCGTATTCGACAATCTGCTTATAAGAAACAAGGGTAAAGTCGACATAATGATTAGACTTAAGCTCTGATCTGTTATAAGGATATCCATAAGATATGACTAGTATAAGTTGTTTAGTACTAATAACATACGTATTATCCCTAGTATATGGAGTTAGTAAGATTTCATAGCTAATCTGTTCCATTGCATGCTTACGCTACTAGTGATCAATGTAACAAGCACTATTATGACCTAGCAATTCCCGTAATTAACTATACTTGACCTTGTATTAGTTACATGTGCTAAATAGTTCATAGAATACATGGCACTCATTCATGCTTTTAATACAAACAACACTATTATAGATTGGAATCTTGTCCTTGGGAATCAGGAAGCAGTCCGGGCATTATGGAGGAGAAAGAGGTGTCGGGGACGAAAACTCATATCATATCATATATGGAATAGAAGTAAGAGCACATCAATGACCTGACCTCCCTTAACTTCCTCGACTCTCACCTATAAGAACTCGAGCCCCTATTTATTTTATATTAATAAATTAAGAAAGCCTTCCACCAAGAACCAAGTTGATTGATCTCCCTCGACCACCTCAAGCTAGGCAGACTAGATAAGATATGAGAATGGTCGCTTTTTTCCATTCCCTCCAAGTGGACACACGATCAATTTGAAGGCCTTTCTCTCTTTTGCCCACATCTTCATGCCACATCAGTAGGACAGGAAGGAGGGACACCTTGATGTATGTATGCTGCAGAATGACCGGCCTCCCCGAAGAGTGAGTTCCCTCTATCGGATAGAGGTGAATGCCTCGGTTTTTGCCCAGACCCTCAGTTCAGCAGATCATGTCTTATCTTACTCAGAGAGCGCAACCTAGCCTTCAATATGCTACGCCTCCCAATTTCATTCCACTTGAACTTCGAGCTAAATCATCAGGTGAACCCTTCTTTTCACCAACCCCTATTTAGCATGTTCACATTTCAATCCGGCTGGCTCTCACGTAAGTTTACTTATATATATATGCTCAAGGTAGAAGGAAATTAGAATGCACGAGCGAGCCTACAACACCGTTCTGGTGCTGAAGCCCGTTTCTCGGGGACTCCGTGTCCCTTCTATCCCGTGTTTCATACCAGGGAAATAGATCCAATTACGGGCCCAATTCCCCTTTCTGTTCCTCTTCGACTAATGCTAATGTCGTGTAATTCCATGCCCTAGGAAGGTAATGAATTAGATACGATATTTCGCTATGATATTTCACGACAATTATAAGGATATTATACGACGCTGTTGTAATTACATACATAAAGGCTAATACGCTTCCTAACATTCAACCACTACTGGTTATGAAATTCAAATGAGAATAGTGAAAATGATAGGTAAATAGTGAAATCCATTCTGTTAGTGCCAGCTAATCTCATGACACTTCTGTAAGCCCATTCCATTCTCTCTCTGAGGTACAAGCTCTGTGGGACAGAATCTAATCTTGCTTTCTTTGTCTCTTTCCCACCTGCTTGTAATTAATCTTGTAATGATATGATGGAGATGGGAGTGTAAACCATTTGCTTCATAGGGAACAGGACTGGGCTATGCTACTTTCTTTCGTTTTGACCCAACCCTCTATCTGTATCTGAGACCCTTCCTTAATCTTGTAATGTCGTATGTATTTTCTTGGGCTAAGCTCCTGGTACGCAACTATTATTTCCCCCAAAACCCTTCAGCTAACGCTCCTTTCAATATGTATATAACTCTTCGGCTAAGGCAACTAATCTAAGAATTATAACTCTCTCTAATAGGCTAATGAGACTGAACTAGAATTACATATATAACTCTGCTCTATTCATATGAACTATGTATTATTTTATGCCTTCCTTGCTGACCGGTATTCTTTCTTATCTTGTGGGCTAATGGGACTGCACTTTCATTACATATATAACTGCTATACTCATATGAACTAGGTATTGAATTTCCTACCTTCTAACCAGTATTCTTTCTTATTTTGGGCTAATGGGATTATAATTCCATTCCATGTGTAATTGTCTCTCTTCGGCTCCCACAAATGTCGTACGTCTATTCGGTTCATGTTCCCGATAAAAGGTTTTGAACTGTTCAAATAAGCTCCTAGAAGAACATATATAACTCTGCAGCTTAGGAACTGTTCCAAGGGATATAAAGGGATCTAAAAGTAAGTTCTCTATTACTCTCTTATATATGATGCTATGACGATGCAATAATTACATATATAAAGATGCTCAATTCCTGCCTAATTGAATAGCTGTACTGGGTATATAGATAGATGTAAAAGGTCCATTGTGTGGCTGTTGGCTCTCGTTGACCCGTCTCATATGGACCTGCCGTATTTTTTTTTGGGGCCCAATATACTAAATTCATTGCTGGATCAGCTTTTGTGGGACCATAGATAATATCTGGATCTCTTTCTTCTTTCTGTGGGAACTTTCTTTGTGGGACCGGTTCTATTCTCATAGTGGGACCAGCTCATGTCCCAACTCTATGATGTTCTGGGACCAGTTCTGTTCAATAAAATCAGGGTCTGGGAAATGACAATAATGTCACAGCTCTGTGATCATTTTGGGACCGGTTCTGTTCTCGCTTGACAAGTTGATTTCACTTTCCTGTAACCCTACCTGCATACAGATATTGCTGAATGTATGATGTGATTATATACGTAAATATAAGGTTAAGAGGTCGAGTTGGGTATTCCTAACGAGTATATATCAATCTAGATTGTAATGTTCCCGTCTGACCATAATGGGGTCTTTGTTGAACTGGGAGTTATGTATTCGACCCATAATCCGAGACTATTTGTATGTGGTATCTGCAGCTAACACAACTGGTATTCCATTTATAACTAGGAATTGATTCTATCTTCCTTCAATCCGAGGAGATATAGCGATGCAGTAATGATGTATTATAAATAGGCTAAGAAGCTCCTACCTAGGTAACTATCTGACTGTACTTGGGATTGATTCCCTTCTCCCCTATTCCACTCGGGCCTCTTCAAAAGAAAAGAAAAGAAGGTAGGTTGGAAAGATTGTTGATAGCAGTAAGTCGAACTGACAACATGAATCCAATAGACATAATAGGTCCTCCCTAAAAGCAAGGCACAGAGTGTGGTTCCATGGTTTGATTCAGTAAGGGAGTGAACATTGTTGCTACTCAAAATTACCAGCCTGTATAAGACCAGGTTCATAGAGCATATTTTACCATTGAGCACCCATAAGGCCAGGTACATTAGGGGATTTTGACCAACCCAAGCCCAGATTCAGGAATGTAAATGGACTAGTCGTTTGTTAAGTGAAACGGTCAATTCAACACTCACAAGGCTAGGTTATCACTAGTAAATTTTCCACCTCCCCCTCTCCGTTATTGGGGCCCCACCCCCAATGACAGAGATAAATCTCCTATCATCGCTTCCACCTTTCATTAATGAATTTCCCCCCACCGAGGCAAGGCAGTTTTGACCTTCCTTCCTTTTCTGGAGAAGAATGGGTTAGTTAAGTTAGTTCGTTGTCTTTTCGGATTTCATGGACTCCCTTGAGTGTGTGTCTATGCTTTTCCCTTCTACTTGATGATCTGAATATGGCAATCAAAAGAAATGGGTGAGTTGACATCCGATCCTCCCTCCAGCTGCCATTGGGTGGACACTACACTCTCCCGACTAAATGGTTTGCCCCTTCTCTATTCCAATCCATCAAGAAAGTGGTTTCAAAGTTGACACTGAACTCTTCTTTTCATTCATTACTGTCTTGATTTACTATCTTTCCTTCCTGCACTATCATCTTTCTGGCCAGGAACCACACTGTTCAGTCTCTATGGCTCTGTATCTCTCTTTATTGTACCGTTCCATCTTTGGCCAGTCTGCTTCCGTTTCGGGCCTGTATTTCCAGTACTGTCTATTGTCTTTCCAGCCATAAGTCTATTTTGGTCTCGCTTCTTTCTGTTTCTCTAAGGCGGTATGATATAACGAGAGAAAGAATGAAGGCAAGATTACAAAATAATGAGAAGATCATATCTATAGGCTCACCCTCTCCTTAGCAGTTGAGCCCCTCCCCTTAACAGTCGAGTGCACTTACGCACCCTGCCGGTCCTCACCCCGCCAGCCCTTGATGCTTATTGGGTGGGGGCATTGTTCAAGTCATGCTTACGCATCCTCTCCTTAACATTCGCGAGAGGGCAGCCTTATTAGTTGAGCATTCGTTCCTCTCCTGTTAGTCGAGTCACTTAACGTACCTCTCCCATAGGTCGAGAGTTCGACAAGCTCACGCTTACTTAGCAGTCGAGCCCCTGTCAGTCCTCACCCTGCTGGGCATCCTCTCTCCTTTTAGTCGAGTGTGCTTTCCTTGATGCTTATTGGGTTATGGAATATGAATGAGTGAGTAACTCCATCGATGGCGGCCTTTGGTCAAGCATCTAAAGACCCTCACCCATATGATGGATGAGTGACTTCGTCCCTTGAATTAGGGAATTTCCCACAAGATAAAGGAAGGGGGCAACCCTATTCATTCCCTAATCACTATCCAACCGATACTTTTTTTAGTTAGTGCTACTTTATGTCAATCCTAAAAGAAGACAGACAAGACAATGATGAGGAAAGAAAGGTATGTTGATGAAGATAGATAGGGTCCAGCACCAAGGGATTTCTATGTACGCATTAAACCTTCTAGCACTGTCAGGGTCTTACGTATCGTGTGGGGGTGATTTATAAATCATAGCCAAAAGAAGGTTTTTAGAGCCTAGTCCCTCACCATATGAAACTAAATGTGGGGGGTGGTGGAACCAGGAAAGGAGTATCATGGGCACATTCTAGAAATAGAGAAATCGGGCTGGGGAGCTTTTCCTAATTCTCAAATAAGGGGGTACTAATTCCCTGATAAGAGGCTGATCAAAAAAGCCAATACTAACTTCCAAAAGGTGTTGGCGGTTTGGGTCAAGGGCCTCCGATGCATGATTCGATCTTCCAAAAGGTGTTGGCAGTTTGGGTCAAGGGCCTCCGATGGGTGATTCGATTTCAAAGGAAACATGAAAGGTCTTGTTGGAGGGAAGGTTCAATCAGCAGTCAAGGGAGAGTCAACCGTAAAGTGATTCGTCGGAGAGACGCAGGAAGGCAGTCAATATAGAAGCATGAAAGTTCTAAGTGGGAAGGTGGTTCCTAAATAGGTAGGTTAGTTGGCTGGCTAGCCCCCCCAATCAGGCAAGGTGGGTTGGATTAGTCGAGCGAAGCAGAAAAGGTCGAAGTTGGAAGGTGGGTAGGTATTTAGGAAACACAGAAGGTAAGGTATAGAAAAGGGAAAGGGTTGTGTCATGCCATAAAAGCCACCCACGCTATTCTACCCAGTTATCTAGCTGTTGTACGTCCCTCTCCTCCTTAAGTGCTTCCTTCCTTCATTCGATTGATATAGGGAAGTAGTTAGTAAAAAAAGTGAATAAGTAAAGTCCGGAGGCCTTGCACTTCCGAGGGAAAGGGAAGGTTGGCTTTATGCCATCCATCTCCATGCTATGCAATGCCATTCCTTTTGCCTAGACACTCTAAGGGTTCATAGCGAGACTTACTAAGCTAAGCACTTCATTAATGCAAGTGTTCTAGGGCAAGTAGTAGTTAGGAAACACATCCATAAATGGTCTAAGTATGAGGGGCATGTTAGTGTCGGTCCTTCTAAGAGGGTTCTTAGCAACAATTTCCTAAGAATTAATTAAGTAAGTGTTATAAGGATCTAGGTCTTCCGATGGACAGGTAAAACATCTATAAGTAAGTTCGGGGTGGTTTAATGCCTACCATGCTATTCATCAATTTGGTCAGGTCTATAGCCCATACTTGCCTAAGCGCTTCTGAATTTATCCAATTGGTATAGGGAAAGTAGGGAAACACATCCATAAGTAAGGTAGAAGGAAGGGGTTGTTTAATGCCATCAATGTTATGCCATTCATTCTAGCTGTAACATCGTACCTTGCCTGAGCGCTTCATTCAGTACTAAGGGATCTAGTTCTAGGTATTTCGGTGGACAAGGAACACATTGATAAGTAATAGGGAAGGGTGAGGTTGGTATCATGCTCTGCTATCAATGCCATGCCATTAACTCTATTTGGGTTCATAGCGATATCTGCTAAGTTCTTTATTCAATAAGTGGTATAGTGCATATAGTTCATAAACGCTGAAGTAAGGGTTATATGGGTAAGGTGATGAAATGCCATAAAAGGCAATCCACTCTATTCCGCCTCGTTCTCTAGCTACTGTATGTACCTACCTCTTAGCTTTAAGTAATAAAGGTAAGAGTGAGGTAGTATGAACCCATCATCCTGATACCAGCTGATGCTGTTGCTTCTAAGAGAAGGTTTGTTAATAGCAACGGTCCCTCCAAAACGCCTCATGAATCCAAGTGGTGTAGAGAAATAGTTCTTTAGGTGGGCAGGTATTTAACGCATGTACGGGGAAGGGTTCGACACTACGTGATCCAGTCCTTCTAAGAGGGTTCCTAGCTCTCCCTATAAAGTCCTTTATTAAGTAAGTGTGATCTGATCAAATATCTACTAGCGATGTAGTCTGAAGCCGGTTAAACAAAAGGCTTATTTCTGATTAAGATAATCCAACAAGTCGTGCCATCCATAATCAGGGTAGCAAGCAAGGGGAGCAGTCCTACTCAACCATCCAGTTATGTCCTTGCAATCCTTCCTACCATTGATCATAGGGTTAAAGGCTAAAGTCCTGTCCTTGATGACTAAACTCCATTTAGCTCTACTCACTCTTCGAGGTATTAGAAGCTTTTGATCAAGTATAGTTCAGGATGATGTAATTTTCATGGGCAAAAGGTCAACCAATAGTTGTCGATTACTCAACTATATTGCCTGCAATGCTGCCATGCCTTCCATCCACCCATATCATCGATTGAGCATGGGCATAAACCACTCATTGTTCGGTGAATTGACTTTCCATCCATTTCTTTGAAGTGTTGGGGATAGAGGGCATTTCCAGGATCTCGGTGCATGCTTGATGATCGATCTCTACCCTCCTGTCCACTATCGTCAATCTCTATCGCTTGTTGGTTGGATATTTTCGATAGAATTGGGGAGTTCCAGGATCTCAACATCTGTGCTTGATGATCTCCGCTGCTTCAGTTTGGGCTGTTGATAGAGAAGGTAGTTGGCCCTCCATTGCTTGGCTGTTTAGGTTGGTTCGATGGCTTGGTAGGTGAGATTGCTTTATGGTAGGCTTATTCTCAGTCTGAATTAGTATCATTAATTACTTGAGGTAATTAGAGCACTTCTATATTAGAGTATCCTATATATCAGTTTTCAAAGTCAATTCCTCTCCCTAACGGTCGAGCCTGCTTGTGCATCCTTACTATTTTTCTCTGAATCATTGCCAAGATCTCCGTTTCAGATGGAAATTTTGCATTGACTCATATATAAAGGAAAGTCTTATTGCTACTACGTTGGAACATATAACCCAACTTCTACACTCCCACGCTTCTACGCTTCCCCTGAATCTAGCCATAAACGCTTCCACGGGCCCGAACCTTTCACTGAATCTAGCCATAAGCCATAGCCTTTAGCAGCAATAGCAAGTAGGGAGGATAGATAGGGATATGAATAATACAGAGTGGGAACGAGAGGCTGAAGTAGCAAATGTAAGCAGTAGCAAAGGAGGGCAATAGATTGGTCTAACCCGAAAGTCTAAAATTCTCATTCTTGGCACCGCACCTTTCATGCACTTTAGCATGCCTCAGCAGCCATCAGCAGCATTTTCCGCATGATTCAACCAATTTCATAGCCAACCAAGTGTTCTTTCCTGTCTCTCAATATCCAAGTGCCCAGCCCTGGCAGCCAAGTGCCTAGCCAAGCGTGCCTTTAGCATGTCGTCGCTAGTGAAGTCGCTTTACGGAGCGTAATTACATATATAATCGCCAGGAGGATATTATTTATATATATTATATATATGATATATATATGTATAATATATATATATTATATATATAATATATATATATATATATATATATATATATATATATATGTATATATATATCTATTTCTTCTAGCGATTTTGTTCAATCCCTTCATCCATCATATTTCACCCTCCAGCTTCCAAATCCAAACACACTAGGGCTTATGATGGTTTTCTTGAATGGAGCACAATGAGTGATAACCCAATTTTGAGGATGTGCCTTATACCTCCTAAATCCTCATCCCCCCTTTCAAGTAATCTCTAGACACTCTATTCCACATCTTTCCATCTAAACAAGACCTGGACAAGATAATGAGAGAGGACATTTATAGAAAGTACATCTAGGCCACTTGGATTGCACCTACTAAGGACCTCAGCCCTAAGATTTCTTTTGAATTTGGGCACTTCCTACAACTAAGGGATGGCCTTATTGTCTATCCCGTGTGTATGCACCAGCACTGGATGCACCACCTCCAGATCCCCCTTGGTCAATTCAGAGTTGGCTTGCATCAACTTCGAGTTGAAACTGATCACCACCTCCCTCGATCGGATAGGATTTGTTAGTTGTGCCACCTGCACAAGATAGAATTGGAGAAGAACCTCATATTTAGATGCCCCATTTACCATGAGATCGGGGGGACATTTCACTACCTTTATAGAGATTTGGATGGGTCCCTCTCCACATTCTTTAGGTACCCAGATCAAAGGTATGAAATCACTTTCCCGTGAGGGGAAGGTTTTTGTCTCTTTTTATGAGGGACTTTCTAACGAGCTCAGTGCCAATGGTTCCCCCCCCCCCCCCCCGTCCAAATTGACACAAGAGGATCACTTCATTCTTACTTATTTTCTGCCCAACTCAAAGCAGCAAACAACATCTAGAGACACGAACTTCATCAAATATTAGATTGGTAAGGCCTTGGATGGATTTTGAACCTATGTGCTCATTTCTTCTCATGTCTCAGTCCTTCTCTTTCTTTCCTAGACTTGTTTTTGAGCTTTTATGGCTTGTTTCATAGATTTGATATAAAAACCTATTGATGTGAACTTAGTTCTAGGAGCTGCTGTTACACTTCCACTTTGTATTACACAGATTTTACTCTATTTCATCTTATTGACCTACCTTTTGTGGTCATTCGTTGGACATCATCAAATTATCTTATCTTATCTTTCCAGCTTTTCCAAGTTCTAGAATATCTATCCCAAGGATATACCCTGCGAAAACCCCCTTTATTTGGCAAGCCTCTTGGGAAGAAACCTTGATGAGTGTACCAAAGTAGACATCTACTCCATCACCAAATGGAGTGACAAACTAAAGAAAATCCTACAACCAACCCTTCCCACTATCGACATGGACTTTCACTAGAAACCCTTGCCACTTGAAACATGGACTTGCACCATCAACCAACCCTTGCACTACCAACATGGATTGGGTTTGGACTACCCCATACAAAATAGCCATATCACTAACTCTAAAAGGAGGAGGCAAAAGGACATAGAGTGAAAATGCATTGTCTCTCATTTACATATCCAATTACCTACGATTGACCAAGAGAACCACGTCCCAATCATACCAATTAGAACCATGCCGAATCCGATCAGATCCATTGAACCATGCCAAATGACCTGGTAAGGTAGACAACCAAGAGGAGGACATCAAGACAACCAACCATGGGGAGGGAACCCATCCTTGAGATTTAACACCTTTTACCAACTACACCTACAACAGGATGATGATACCTACTACGGGACAATGATAATTGATCCACTGCGATCATCCAAACACCAACTACCTATGATTACTTAGGGACTACTACTCACCTTCTATCACTTTGGGTAATCTTATATCACTTTGGAACTGCTACGAAGAACTGTGAGAACTAGCCCCTACAAGATATTTACTTTGTGACTATTATAATAACCACTTTGGGACTGCCACCAAACTATGAGAACTAATATGACTTCTTCACTATGCTCACTATCAACTATGCTCCATACTATGCAAGGAACTATGACTTATGCCTATCTATGCTAATTGAAGGAACTACTAAACCATCAGTGGTTGGATGGAGACTCATGCTCCAGACTTTAGGAATTAGTTATACACATTCACTCCATCAGTTATTCTTTATCCACGTTCACTGCACCAGAGAATAAGCCAATCATCATGGTTGAAAGGAGGAGCAACTCATGCATCTATTCAGTCATTCAAGACCAAGCATGACTACTAAACCAATAACCTGCCATTATAACTATTTATATTTCTTACATGGAGAACATCATTGCACATGGAAGAGATTACGCGGCATGGGAGGAAGAGAAGAGATTTATTGCATGGAGAGAGATTCATACGCGTGGCAATTACTAATCTAGCTTGGATGAAATAGGAGGATATATTATTTTTAGCTCGGATAAAGAGAGATTAGCATAGTCCCTTGTAGAAATTACTAAGAAAAACTACATTTTTAGATAGTTTCTTGTACCTACCCCTTGAACCCTCAAACTAGGGTGGGCTAACCTCCCATCCGGTCGGGTTGACGTCACCTTGACATACTAATTATGAGAGACCATGATCACTATGATATACATTGTTATACCATGATATTTGTTATGTCAGTTATGATAGAAGATATTTATCTCAGTAGCTATGAGAGAGGAAGATATGAGAGACATCATGAACTATCCAATGAATATCATTAAGACACATTCCAATCTATGAATGAATCAAGACCAGTGAATCAGGGCCAACAGGGCATCTATGAAAGTCAGGTTTGAAAGTCAAAGTCATCACTTGGAAAGAGCTAGTCTTTTTAGGCTCCATTTCAAAGCATCAATTGGTCTTCAGTGTATCATACAATGTACCCTCTCATTCATACGGCTAATCATGGGATCATTACATTACATGATTTTCAACCATCATTCACTTCCCATCCATCGTCTATCAAGAGGGTGCTAAGTATAAGAAGATTTCATGGAAAGATGTAACCTCCTATAGACTATTATTACCTTTCGCAGTCACCCTTCAAACCATAATGCTAACTGCCTATTTGCCTCTAGCTAGAGTTCAAGCAATATATTATGTTTGACTAGGTGTAACATTCATTTGGTTGCTTGATTCTTCTATTGTTGATTGTCGCATCTTCATTCTTCTGTTGATCGTAGCATTTAAGTTGATAGTTACATGCTTAATGATGATGAGTATTTATTGGTATACTACAATGGATTCTTATTGGGATTAGCTGCATTGTTATTACATGCATCACTACTATCAGCATGACTTTAACCACTCTACAGGTATACATTTTTGGGATTTACATAAACACGCTTGCAATAAGCCTTCACCTACAGATTCTCTATACATTAGCTTCGAGGAGATGCAGATAATATAATAATGGATCTTATCATGTTCTTGGGTCCCTGGGTGAGCTTGCTTATTCTAAGACTTCAGGCAATTCTAACAAGGCCCCCGAGCTTAAGGAATTCTTCCCTTGCTCCAGGGACAGGCTCTTAGGCTTAAGGCTAGCAGCTATAACTCCAAATAAACAGGACCAACACCAAAAAAAGTAGACCCCCTTCTCACTTTCCAATTTACCAAGTCAAAAGTTAAGGATTATATTGGATCGAATGAGTAATACGAAGAGCCTAAAGTAGGCTCGAGTCGGGCCTGATCTGCTAAACAAGTCGACATGGAGTAATGCTAACTTCTACAAATGGAGACTAACCAATAGCAAACCAACTAACAGTCCCAAATCCTAGTTAGATGTATCGAAGATCCTTTCTCTTCTCCTTAGCTCATGGTACCACGACCTGACGTCACCCCTAGTTCTTTGGCTAGTCTTATCATTCTCTGGTCAAACGATACCCAGAGTAATCAGGAAGATACCTGCATCTAAAGCCCTTGCTGTGACTGTGGGCAGTTCAGTTTAGGTACCTCGGTTCCTCCACTTGAGTTGACTCCTAGCCGTAGACGTGCATAGGCAAGTCAACTCCTTCACAATCTAATGCTGATGTTTACTTCAGGCCTTTTGAACTACCTCTTCCGTTTCTATCACCTTAGGTAGTTCAAGACCAAATTCCATCTCGTCCCAGGTCCTTGTCTCACCCTTTTGGCTGGACTGCATGAAAACAATCTTTAGTAAATCAAAAGACATAAATTTAGGAAAAATGAATTTATGTCAATCTTAAGAACGTAGTCACTAACCCACTCCCTATTCTGAAGTGTTAGTTCGATATGAAGGCGGTTTAGTCTCAGTATCATTTTCCCATCTCCCCCATCCAAGCTTCTTATTGGGTCGGATAATATGCCTCATTAATCTATGTTTGTTGCAACCAACCTATTCAATTCATATATATATGAAAGTAGGTGGTGGGGCTTGGGATATTTAAAGATGGAGAAAGGTATGTGGGTAAATGTCCCATCAGCTACTTGAAACCTTCCAGCTATGTCATCAATCAAAGTGCATGAACTTTGGATCTCTTTCTGCTTGGATCTCTTTCTACAGCGACCGGCCCAACTATGTTCTAGTAAGTCAATGTGTCCTGCTTCCTTCCTTTTTCTATAGAAGACAATGCATTCTTCGCACTTCGATGGACATTGGACGAGATTCAATTCATTCTTTATATATGTAGTGTTAGTTGAAGGTTTCAAGAACGTAGTAGCCAGGTAGTTGACTAACATAGGAGACCAACTATTTCGAAGTCATTTGGGCTAACGTTTAAACTAAACAAGAAACGGCTCTGCTCCTTATTTGACTTAACTGGGTTTATATGCTCAAGGCTGCTTAGGGAAATATCTAAATGAATCTTCGACCTTTAGCCTGATAACCATTCCTAAGAAGCCTTTTCACATTCCATGGGTCAAGGCAGGATGGGTTAGAAGTCAGGTAGACAGGCACCTATTCGAAGTCTTCTTTTTACCAGGTAGGATGGGATTGAATGCAGGTTGAAAAAGAAGGGAAGAGGCATTGTTATAGCTCCAAATCTCACCATTATGGTTTGTGATGCTACACCCATGGCCTAGGGCAACCCCTCCTTCTAGACCTGGTCCAAAATCTAAAAAACAGTGTTTTATTCCCTGTACGCGA